>JAAGAY010134133.1:0-19787 GCA_011801015.1 Ardeotis arabs | reverse complement strand
AATAGTTTTCCCAAGTCGAGTCTGTTTTTGCCCATGACGGTAACTTTAAGGATTTCTCCCTGTCCTTATCTCAAACCTCGAGCCGTTTTTCTTCTATTATCTCCCCCTGTTCCCTAGGAGGGTGGGGGGATTGAAAGAGAGACTGCGTAGTCTGGTCCCGATCCGGGCTAAACTGCGACAACTCCACTCTTCTAAGATCCCACCTGGAGAATGGCATCCATCTCTGGAGTCTCCAACCTAAGAAGGATGTGGACCTGTTGGAGAGAGTCCAGAGGAGGCCACAAAGATGATCAGAGGGCTGGAGCACCTCTCCGATGAGAACAGGCTGAGAGAGTTGGGGCTGTTCAGCCTGGAGAAGGCTCTAGGGAGACCTTATAACGACCTTCCACTACCTAAAGGGGGCCTAAAAGAAAACAGAAAAGGGACTTTTCACAAGGGTATGTAGTGATAGGATAAAGGGGTAATGGCTTTAAACTGGAAGAGGGTCGATTTAGATTAGATACAAGGAAGAAATCATTTATTGTGAGGGTGGTGAGGCATTGTAACAGGTTGCCCAGAGAAGCTGTGGAAGCTTCATCCGTGGAAGTGTTTAAGGCCAGGTTGGATGGAGCTTTGAGCGACCTGGTCTAGCGGAAGGTGTCCCTCCCCATGGCAGGGGGGTTGGAACAGACCTTAAAAATCATCTAGTTCCAACCCCCCTGCCATGGGGAGGGACACCTTCCGCTAGACCAGGTCACTCAAACCATTCTATGATGCTATGATCCCATGATTTACAGAAATATTTGTTTACTAATATGTTATCACAAACTAGGTCACTGTACATGTTATTATGTACACCTCATTTAACTGCAGTTAGACCTTTCATGAATTTGTATTAAATAAAGTATTAATGAGTAACTAAATGTTTGCTCTGTCATTCAAATCAGTTATTAAAATTTCCCGTACTATTTTGTGATCATATACCCAGTGACTAGTGAAAAAAAGATTACATCTTGTAGTGGGATTTCCATTGTGAGTGTTTGGTGTACTCCAACATCATCTTCCAATTATTGTAATTTTTAATTTTTTTTTTTAAGCTATAGCACCTGGGGAACAAGATTTCATATAAAAAAATTATATTTGCCATCTGTTCATGCATGAAGACAGATGAGGGCCTCAGATAGATGTGGGGCCAACATTATGTGTTTGACAGGATGGTCTTTTATTTAAGGCACTGATTTAGGATTGAGAAGATCTGTGCTATAATGTCTCTGACAAAGAGTTTCTGAATAGTTTTAAGTTGGTTATTTAATCTCATTCTTCCTTCTCTGTGTAACTTAAATAATCTTAATGAGTTTTTTGGGTTTTTGAATCATCATCATTGATGAAGATGAATCCACTAGCCTGGAAGCTGATAGCTAACTAGAAATCAGTGATTAAGATCTCAGATTTAGAATGTGTTTTGAACAAAAGACGATCCAAAATTATGAAAGGGATAGTTTACCCCAAGGAAGTAAACTTGGGAGTATAACTAAAAGGAAAGATAAATTTATAATGAAGAACATCAATGATACTTGGAAGTTCTTTATGAAAATTTATCAGAGATGGTGATGAAACTGCAAGTTTGCAGTCAAGAGGTAGTACATGCTAGTTTTCTGAATTCTCAGATATTTTAGCCTTATCATAAGCCACAAATGCATGTAAATTAATTCTTTATCCTTACTCCCCCTAAGTCTCACTCTAATAGTAAGCTTTAGTGGTAAAGGTATCTGCTTTAATATAATATGCATAGACATTTCACTTAAACCAACATGATATTTCAGCTGAAAATATCAGCATAAAAATCATAATGTGTATATTAAAAAGATTAAGGATATCCATCTGACATTTTAGTAAGTCAACATCTAGGTCACGCTGAATTTCATGTTAGCAGGACTGTGTAAAGATCAAAACTTGGATAGTAAGTTATTCAACATCAGAATTAAAAATCTGAAGTAAATGTAAAATTATTGGATAACTCAAAAAAGATATAGTAAAGATAAGAACAAACAGTAATACTAAGCTACAAGGCTAGTCTAACCTATTTTATAGAGCCTAAGGAAAAATTAGACATCTGGGGAAAAAAGCTGTGAGGGTCACACAGCCTTAAAGAATGAAGACTAAGAGTTTCCCCACTTGAACGCAATGGCTCTTAAACGGCTTATTCAACATCAAAAGCTCAACATCAACCTTCTTTGCAGTGATATAGGAAGAAGAGGTAGGAAAAAACTCCGAAAGTAAGAATAGATACACAAACAGTGATTTTTATATATAGAATTATAGAATATCTCAAGTTGGAAGGATCATCAAGTCAAACTGTCCTGCTCTCACTCCAAGAGTCCTTTTTCTTTCCCATAATTCATATGCAGGCATCTTGGATCACCTGAGGCATATTAAATGGTGCTAGGGACCTGTTTTTCTGAAACATAATCCCATCCTTTTTTTTTCAGGAAGAATGATTAAATAGTTATTTTAAGCTTAAGCAATAACTAGGTCCTTAAATTAAGTTTACTATCACCACCCATCTGTTGGTTTTTCTAAATGAGCCTGGATGCCATTCTGCAAATCATGTTTTAGCCAAACATAAATTATTTTCTGAGTACAGTGATAATAGCAGAAGCTTGAAATAACATGCCAGGTGACTTACTAGAACTCAGACACAATGTTATAAGGTCCATAGTCTTTGTTCTTTGTTTTTAAATTTAGAAATGGAGCCAAGAAACCTAAACCTATCATTCATAAACAACAGCAGTGCAACAGGCTAATTGACAGTCACCAAGAAGAATTGACCGTAGTACTTGATAAAGAGGATAAAATCCAAAACTTTGCAACATACCTGCTAGATCCTAATTTGCTGTCAATTAGTGAAAATAATGTTGATAACAATATTTGACTGAGGTCAGCATTCTGAAATACAGGGTTTAGTGGCAGGATTAGCAGTAACAGTAAGAAAATACATGGTATTATAGCTTTATGGAAATATCAAGTAGAAAGTAACTACTACTGAGCAGTGACTCAAAATAGATGCCCCCTCAGGTGTACCGCTTATTGCATACATTTCTCTAAAACCCCTTTTTTTTCCCCACCCCTTATCTTTTTTTTGGCCAAATGAAAAAATTATGTGAATATATAATACTCCTAATGAAATGTTTTTAAGCCCAAGGGCTATTTTTAAAAAAAAAGAATAGACAAAAAGCAAGAGAAAACTAGTCCCAAAGTGGTGAATATCCCAATTTTCAGGACTTTCATTTGAGAAATAGAAGACTGTCAGTGATGAACCTACTTGTCTTGCTTTTCTGCAAGTATCTTTACTGACTATGAACAATTATTAGATGTGTCTTTTTCTCATTATCCTGAAAGAAAAATTACATAGAAAAGGGTCTCATTTTCATTTCCCACTGCACTGGAGCACATCACCAAACCAACATAAAGTATGCTTTTTTGCTGGTGGTGAAATGGTAATGTCATTTTTCTTGATATTTCTACACAGAAAACACTGAGGTTTACATAGAAAAAAAAAAAGTCACATTCCTCAATTCACTCTTCCTGTCTGCCTCAGGAGGCAGGGGATATAAAATGATAGTGCTCCCCAAATCAGAGAATTGTTGCTAAAGGTATCATTCCCACATCCCAAAGACATAAAAATGCATGCTATATCTTCTTGAAGAACGTATACAATTTCAATCAAATTTCAATCAGACACAAAGGGGAAGGATTTGTCCTTGAATCACTAAAGAAAAGTTGCTTTAAGAGCATGTGAGGCCACAAACTATAAAAAGAAAAAAAAAATAATCAAGAAGTCAAAATTAATGCATTGAGTGGAACGACAAGTCTCTTTTTAGGCTAAGTATTGCTTTTTTAGGTGATGCGTGAGAGTAAGAACAGAAATAAGGTTGTTTATTTCAAAATAAACGCTGTACTTGCCCCTGGGGAGTCATTCCAGCCACCCTCCTGCAAGGGCACAGGGGGAGCATATAGGCTTTGTCATTTCTTTGTGGTACTGACAAAAAGTGAAAAATGTCCCAAACTTCCAAGAACTGCCTCACCTCTTTGGCCCTGTTGTGCTATTGGCATGCCCTGAGCCATAGTGAAGCCCTGGGTGACAGGGATGAACCGCAGCACCCATGAACTAGGATGAGGTGCACTGGTGCAGCCTCCTTCCACATGTTGGAGAAACAAGGCAAGCAACTGAACTGAGAAACAGCCAAGACTTGCTTCCTTCTTTCCTTGTTGCTTCCTTCTCTCAGTCCTTCCCATCCTCCATTTCTCTCATAATCCCTTCCTCCCTTCCACTTTCTCCTCCCCTCCACAAATTATTCCGTGCCTTCTTACTCCACTGGTGTTTCCTACGTGGGATGAAAGGGCAGAGTAGCACCAGAGAACACTCCAGATCTAGGAAGAGACAAAGATACACCTCTAGCCTAGGATATGTCATAAAATTAAATTGTAGAAGAAAGTCCAACTATGGGAAATCTCTGAGTGTGTTTGACTGGGAGCATTTTTTTCCCTTATAAATATGCTTTTTGTTTTGTTTTGTTTTCAAAGTTGTGAAATCAAATCCTGCCTTCCAGGAAGTATATTGATTTTCCATCACCACTGAGAAAACTTCTTCAACAGATAGGTGAAAAATTGCAGTTTCTATTGACAAATCACAATCAAATTAGAGCCTTCAGCTATTTCCTCCACCCCACTGAAGCACCAGTGTGAAGGAACACATCTTGGTGTGTAACAAACGCTCTTTAAAAGTCTCAATGTTGATGTTAATTCACTTCAGGGAGTTTGATCTGTAAAGGCCTCAAGTTACTTTATAACCTTAGCAAATTTCATTTTCCTAGACTTTTTTTTTCAATAGGTTCTGATGAAAACCAGTAAATTCCATAAAACTGTTACATTATAATAAAATTATATGCTTTCCATGGCTAATTAACAAAACAACTGTCCTCATATCCAATCTCCAGACTCACCTCTTCTCTTGACATAAAAGATTTATAAAATTATTCCAAGACTTCTTTTCTGATGTATTTCTTGTATGCTTTGGTAGGCATTTTAATACCTGTGTATCTTAGGTACCAGTGATTAGTATGAATCTTCATGAATATGCAGCCAATGGACTTCCTGGTACTGACGCTATGAATAGTTTCTTTACTAGAAACAGAATTTGTGAGGTATAGATACTATGGGATGTATACAATTAGGTGGCTACAGCAGATTGAGTGCTCAAGTGAGGAGCCCAGGCTCCCCCATGGAAAATGGTAGAGTCTCCTGGGAGGTCCCTGAAAACATCTTTCTTAGGATATCATTAATATATGGTCTTTCTTTGCACACTAACTTAAAGTACATAAATATCTCCCAAAATCTGCCCCCAGCAGAAAACATTGTAAGTGTGCTTTGTTGAATATCACAAAATCATTTAAAGTTAAGGGCTCAACTGCAGTTGGATCTAGTGATATCAGCTCTAAATTTGATTGATGGGGAAGAATCCAAATAAACCTAAACAACAGGTGCCAAAGTCTCCCATGGACCAGCAGATTTGCCCATGAAATTCACTGAAGCCACAAAGGGAACAATGAATGAACCTCTGTAAAACTCCCAATGCAATGAATAAAATGAAAAAATATATTAAAAAACAGAGCCAAATTTTCCAAATCAGTGAGAATGTTCCCTGAAATGGTAGCCAGATAACACTTGTATTTTTTTGCTTTGCTTTTGTTTAGCAAATGAAGCTCTGAACACTCTGTATCTATTCAGATCAGAAGCTTTTTTTTAGGATGTGAATAAATGTATACACAATGGATTTAGCAAGCTGATCCTTCATTCTGGGTAGACACCAATTGTTTCATGTGAAAGCATGAGGTAAAAAAGCGGGACAGAGAGTGGAAAGCAACTTGAGTTGTGCAGCCACCAAATGATTCCTGAATAGCTGTAATGGGGCTAATGGGACCACATGAGTAAATGTCTCATTACTAAGCTGAGTTTTATATTTCATCAACCAGGCAAGACCCTGAGTGGGTGTAAATCAGTATAAACCAGCTGTGGATTTAGCACGCTAATTTGCCAGATCAGACATTCTTTGGCAAACAATAGCCCTTTCTTCCTTCCCATTCT
The DNA here is from genome assembly GCA_011801015.1 of Ardeotis arabs. Classification (NCBI taxonomy): domain Eukaryota; kingdom Metazoa; phylum Chordata; class Aves; order Otidiformes; family Otididae; genus Ardeotis; species Ardeotis arabs. Next base: position 13,664 of record JAAGAY010134133.1, on the reverse strand, counting down.
TGCAAATAAGACAGCAGTTTTGTGGAAAACTGACATTTCACTTCCACTCCATGGAAAGAAATAAATGTAGCGCTTAATCTTACTTGTGTTCATGTACAGCTTCCCCTCCCACCTGCTGTCCTTGTTGAACAAGAACTTACAGGTTCAAGGCCTTGGGGCATGGGTGTCATAATTAGCACTGTGGGCCTTAGAGCTAAGGTAGTGTGACAGTTGTTCCATTTCCTAGCATTTACTTCAGCAGTGAATTGAAATACCTTAAGGAATAAATACTTACCTCAGACAATAGACTGTGATCTCCAATCAAATTCTGGAACTGAATTACCCTTGAAAATGATTTCAAATCTTTCTTTTTTCATCATTTAACTGTCAAGACTCAATATAAACCCTCAGTTTTTATTGCTGCTAAATTTTTCTTTGTTGTTAAAAATAGACTGAATTTTCATCAGGCCAAGTTATTTTTGAGGGAGAAAGGAAAATGGGAAAAGTCTGACATTTTTAACTAATTATTGATCTTCTGACATAAAGAAGCTGACATCCCAATCTGCTCTACCAGAGGGGAAGGCCACAGAGCACAATATGTAGAAGCATCAAGCTATCAATTTCTTTTAGATTGTTCCTCAGTGCATTTGCTGATGTGTCATGTAGTTCTTCCCACCAGAGTAGGTGGATAAGTAATCTGAAAGCCATGGGATCAGGACTTAGGGTAAGTCTGCAGTAGTAAAATAACAACATTATGATCCACAAAGCTCCTACTTAACTGTTGTCTGGACTCCAAGGAAGTTTAGGTTCCCAGAATTACATAAGTTTTTTGTATACACAGAGAAATATGGAAAACATAAGTTGGAAAGATCCTCTGGAGGTTCTGCCTGCTCTGTGCGTGTATAAATTTGAAGTTAGATCAGGTTGTTCAGGTCTGTGAAAAGTTGAGTTTTGAATGTCTCCAAGAACAAAGTCTCCACAGCCTCTCTGGACAGCCTGTTTTGTGGATAATCATTCCCATTGTAAAGGGTTTTTCCTTATGTCTCTCAGAATTTTCCCTTTTACATCTTTGACAGTTGCCTCTTATGCTTTCATTGTATAGTTTGGCTCCATTAGGTTGTTGAAAACAGCCATTAGATGCCTTCAGAGCCTTTGCTTCTCCAGCTCCTTGCTGCACTTACTCCAGCTTGTTAACATGTCCTTTCTACCGGGAAAGTAGAAACTGTTAAGTCAGACACTGTGTCCTATGTCTCCCAAGGGCAAGGCCCTGCATTTTTTCTCGTTGAACTCCATGAGTTTTCTGTCAGCCCATCTCTCTAGCTTGTCAAGAACAGGGCCCTGCCCTGCAGGGTAACGATGGCTTCTTCGCTGGCTATACAGCTTGTTTGTTAATGGCAAGGTCAAAATCTACCAGCCCAGAAACTTCTCAGATTCTACCACCTAAGTTAAAAGAGGATCTGGAAGCAGGATGCATCACCTCTAAGCAGTTTGATCTGGTGGCTCTCAAAGAAAACGTAAAGAAAATCTTGTTCAGCTGCTGAGAAAACACAGCAACAGTTACTGTTTATTTTAAAGTGCAAACAGATCAACTTCTTTTTAGAGGACGCACCTAGAACAAACCCTTAACGCTTGAACAACTTCAAACACACAGCTTTTCCTCATTGCAACACATTCCCTAATAAGTAGCTTATTAAGATCAAGGGGGAGGTTAAGTTCCTGTTGAATTTGCTTCACTTCACAGAAAAAACTCGGGATTGATCAGGCCAGAGAATGGAGAGAGAAGGTGAGAAAGAATTTCTGCCCAGGTAGTCCTCTGGGAGGAAAGCAGTGTCGTTTCCTAGGGCTGCTCTCATATTCTGCATTAGAAATTACATTTCACGTTCTTGATTCCAGAAGGGAGGAATTGCATTCCTCACTCCGTATGTTTCCAGTTATTCTTTCAGGTCTCAGACTCAGTGAGAAGCAAATCACAGATGTCATGTGTTGGACTCTTTCTTACTGTTTGCACTTGTTTTTCAAGCAATAGAGACCCACATAGTGCCTTTGGAAAGCAGAAGTCTAAGTGAACTGTTACATAGAGCTGTTCATGAAGCAAACTCCGGGAGATAAACAGTCCAATTAGTCTACTGATACACTCCGAACATCTTTATGCATCATATTGGGGAAACTCCAAGAATCTGGAGTGGCTGCAGTGGGCCAGATTTTGCATGCTAAAACCGGAGATCAACCAGTTAACAAAATTATTGGTTATAGATTAATAGAACAGTAAAAAATGAAAGACAAAGGCATCATTTCGCATCAAAGTTGACACGTCACTCATATGAGTTTATAAATGTGGGAATAGATAGGAAGGCTGTCTTAGAAGTAAATATTTCATGAGAAATGATCAGGAACAGTGGAAAGCACATGACTGTTTAAATTCAGTTAGACAGCCATATTTTATTCTGTTTTATGGAAAGCCCAGCATCTAAGTCACATTTAAAAATGTGTCTGTCATGAAATGTCAATACCAAATAGCTGAGGAGTGACACAAGCTTTTACTCACTCCTTAATTATTAATAGTCTTGTTTTGTAGAAATCAGACCTTAGGAAAAGCTGTCAACTCATGCACAGAATGGCAATTTAGTGGTAACTCTGCATCAGCCAGTGGTTCCCAGATTTACTCCACAGCTTAGGCAAGAATTTCCCTGGAGCCAGAAAATACTGCAAAACGGAAAAGTTGTTGCTCCTTAGGGTGGTATCTTGCCTCTTGGTGCAGCTGAGACTCCTACGGTCCTGAAGCTGTATGAACTAGAACAAGCATCTCCAACCTCATTCCAGTTGTCCTGATTGCTAGGAACTCGTCAAACCTAGTAGACTAACAGAGGTGATGTTGTCACAACTCCATGCCCCAAGTCCAGCCAGCAGCAACGCTGGCTCAGATGCTCAGTCTGCCCAGTAGCTGACCCTACATTTCAAGTCCCCAAAGCTGCTAGCACTGGGATGTAAGATCTGCACTCCAGTTAATGGTATACAGACCCACTTGCACACACCAACACATACACACTGTGGATCCCTGCAGTAATAGTCTTTAGACACTCAGTCTATTCAGAAGCTGGTCCTTGTACCCTCGTGGGCCTCCAGATACCTCTCACATAGAGAGACACACGCATGTGAACTGGTGCCACGGTTGATCCCTAGACCTCATGGACTCCTCAGTGGCTGGCTTGGCCCTCTAGGCCCCTCCAATAGTCTGCACAAAGACAGAGTCCTCTCTTGTACCCTGCCCAAACCATCACCATTTCAGTGCTCTTCCCTTGCATCCCATAATGGGTCCCATATCCCAGGTGGTGACCTCCCTTGGTCTGTGAGATGACCCAGAGAGCTGCTCCATTGTCCCACTGGATGGGTGCCTCTTCCAATCCATGGGGCTAAGGTTTTCCTGGAATAGTCCTGGAAGAAACTGGGGCAGGGGCTCATGTCTAAGACTGGGGTTCCCCAGCCTACCTCTGCATCTCCAGGCTCCTCTCTGCCTGCAGAGATGAGCCTTTAATCACATAATCTGTCACTGATCTTTATAATAGACCTCTCTGTTACTTCTGGGTAAATTCTGAACACTGACAGAGCTGGGGAAACTCTGACCCTGCCTTGATCTTCTCCTTTAATGACCTTTTCCTTCCTTATTCTAGTTCTCTTCTTACATTCCTGTTTAAAAAGATGTAGATCACCATGACTCTTTCATTTACAATTCTCCTGTGAACTCATGATCAGAGAAAAATGGAAAGAAAGAATGAAGAAAAAACCCCCACAAAACAAAAAAACATCAACCTAGCTAAAAGCTTTTTAAACATCCTGATGGTAGCAGAAGTTTATTAGATTTTTTAGTGCATAGTAAATCTGTATGTATGTCTGCTTGTCCTTATCGGTGAGTTTTACACGTATGCATCATCAGCAGAAAGAAATATTGCCACTCCACTGTTCCTCTTGTTCCCCGCTTTCATGTGTTATTTCTGTTTGGTGTTCAAGAAAATAGCATTACACTTTAATAACAACAGTATCAATACCTTCAGACAATCTCAGTTAATTTATAACTAATAAATAAGGCATTTTATGTGCTCTGTACTACCATCAAATACATTTGGGGCGGGGGGGGCGAAGTAGTTCAAATAAGTAAAAGGAATGTGTTATTGAGGAGCTAACTTTTTCCCAGAAACGGTAAATATTACTATGTGGAATAATTTTTTAAAATGGTTAAACAGTTTCTCTTCCTTTATTTTTTCCTCCTTACAATATCACTCTCCAGCTAAATGAAAAGCAAATGAAGGGCATTTTTTAAATGAAATCCTTACTCAGTGCTGTACTTCTTTCAAAGCCTTAGTGTTTTTTCTCCTCCTTTCTCCTTTCTGACACACACATTCTCCTTTCTCTTTTTTTTTTAACTTTTATGGAAGAAGTAACAAATATTTAAAACTCCCTCATAGCTCAGCAAGATTCAGTGCCTGCACTTGAATCCCTCATCTCTTTTGTAACTGGCTCCTTCTCAAGAGTGATTTCAAGTCCCCAAACTTGACGTGGCCAAGGTGCTAGCTTTGCCTGACCCGTCTGTACATCCCAGCAAGACTGACACAATAACAACTGCACTTGAAGGCAGGAGGGGTAAGGGGGAAACCAAAATGGCTCCACTACAGCAAAATTCACCAAGTGAATCCTAATGATTTCAGGTTTGGAGTGCACAGCTGTTTTAACATCAAAAACCTGAGCTGTGTACATTTCCAAGAGTAATAATGGGAGAGACTTTCAAAAGCAGTCAAAGGCAATCAGTCAGTGTGTTACAGACTGGCATCAAAATAGGAAATTCATATGAGACTGAGACCCAGCAGAAGGCTGACATCTTTGAAATAAGACCAGAGATCAAAATGGTGCTGGATGATTTCATTATGGGTTGTGAATGCAACAATTTTTAATGCCTTGTACCAATCCTATTATGGGAGTGATATTACCAGCAGCAGTACTACATTGTGAACAACAATTTGTATAGGATCTGCATCAACTAATGACTCCAACTACTGTCTAAAGTATATTTGTTTAAGCACCCAATCTGATACCCTTCCCTTTGCATTGACCCATCTACTACAATATAAGTTAGGATGCAGGCTGCCTCTTTCAAATACCCATTTCCATTGCCAACTGTGACAACCCTGCTGTCTTTCTCGAGCCAACTTTATAATTTTCATTTCCAGAGCTCTCTAAATGGCATTCTGCAGCCTGGATTTAGCGTGTGTTTGTGTCTGGATGTTAACTTCTTGTTTTTAGCTGTTACTGAAGAAAAATTAATTGGGGACTTAGAGTTTGGTTCATCTTGCACAATGTGCATAGAGAAACTAAATATCTCAGCTCCTTTTATAGTCAGTGGAGAGAAACAGTTCCTTCTTGGTGCAATACAGCTTAGACTAAAGGAGATGGTTAAAAACAGAGCAGAAAAATTACTCCCTGAAAAACCTTTCTCCACTGGCTAGAATGGGAAACTAGGGTGATTAGCTTAGCTGTAGGTGTCTAATTTAAAATGAAGTCAGTTGAAGCCCACTTCCATCTTCTGGCCAAAAAAAAAAAAAAAAAAAAAGCCTTTGTTCCAGCTTTTCTGAACACTGCCAAAACTATAGTTCCTTTCTTCTGTAGTAGCCTCTAGCTGAAAGCATAGGGCTGCAGACAGGCACAGCTGAGCTGGCTCAAACTCTGACACCGTTACAACCACAGTTACTGATCTGCCTCTCCTGACATTTGGAATGGGTTAGTACAGGTAGGGGTCATTTCTCTTTTCTTGTCTCATTGGTAAGGAAGGGAGTTCTGGAATTATGTGAATCCCTCCTGGAATGGAGCATAAATGTCAGAAGTGGCAGAAAGTTGACCTACACTCTCATCCTTATGTGAAGAGACAAGTACACAAAACCTGCCACAAGTAATCATCTGCTTCCTAACCAGTTTTGGTCAACCTGAGAAGCCTAGGGCTGTTATTGCCCTAATTCTGTACAAGGAGTAGATCTATATTCCTATTTGCATGCAAACTGGTCTTTCAAATCACTGCACTTTTTGTGTAGATGAGAAAAGGGAACAGATCTAATGGTTTATTGATTCAGTCTCAAATGGTAGGGCAAATGATCTTGCATGGCAAAGTCTGTGAACTATCTTTCATTTCTCCCTGGATTAGCACTTTTTTTTTTTCCTGGCATTTAAAAATCAAATTTACAAATACAGTCTTTACTAACTTTACTGGTAAAAAAAGCCACAATTAATTTTTTTTTTTAATTAACATTCTCACAGACTGCCATAGCCAAAATGCTTGTATGAGTGTCATAATTTTCAGTCCTTCATGGTTATATATCAGTGTGATAGCAAACTGAATTGAGTCAAGTACAGTAGGCAGTTAGATGGCTGCACAGGCCCTTGTTCTTGATAATCATTATTTAGTTCACAGTTCACTGTGCCACTCAGTCCTTGAGCCAGTCTGCAGCTGCTGTTTCATCTTACTTGCCCCTCCTGCCCAAGAGAATTCTGCAGTTGCTCAAGGAGAACAACCTTCTCTTGCCTTGGCGCATCATTGCTGCCTCTTTCTAGCTGAGTTCAAAAGCACTGTTGCACCCAATCAGGTGTAAATTCACTGTATCCTGGACTCGTTCTGTTAGACATGCCTGTTGTCCCTTCCACTTCCTTTGGGTTACCCTGTTGGAACTCCATCAGCATTTCTATTTTATCTGCTAATGCCACACTTTCTTCCACTAAAGCTAGTCCTTAACATAAGGGCAGAACATGACAATATCTCATCCCTGGTCGCTTGCACCAGCAGCTGAAGTAGCTTCCGGTGGAACGTTTTCTGCCAGGCTGAAGGGTGTCCTAATCCTGCATGATATTGTTCAATGGCACTGCACTTCATCTTGATCCTATCTTTATTCCCTCATCACTTAATAAATCTGCACAGGACCTTACTAGGCTCCAAAGGAGACAAGCACACGTTACCAACTTGGCTTGCTCTGTATTTCACTGTGTAGTCAACTTTCCCTCATTATCCACACTTCACGCACACTTGTTCTCTGCCTGTTTGGATCCTAAAGCAAAGTGGTTTTCTAAAGGAAAAAGCTGTATCACTGATGAATAGGACATTTCACTACAGGCTGACTCTATTGTGGATCCTACAAGACTAAGATAACAGGTTTTGTGCCCTTATACAAAGGGCAACGTCGCCACTGAACTACCAGTGTGACTTCCAAGGGTAAGCAATATGGAACCTTACCAACACGCTTTAATAGAAACACTTTCTTAAGCTGCAGCATAGATATCTCCTTGTGTGGAAAAATAAATGCACGCATGTACACACATACACAGATTGTGTGCCAGGAACACTACAGGGTTCCCAGAGGACGCTAAGACTAAAGGCTAAGTGATGTAGGCTCACAACTCAGCCCCAGAGAGGACTAACTCTGAATAGCATGGAAGTGAACTGGTTTATGTTGTTTAGCCTGGGGTAGACAGTTCTCTTCCTACCGTGGTCCCCAAAGGTAGATGTTACTGCTCTATAAAAACCAGCATGCATTTTCACATCATTTTTAGTTGTAAGCTCTATTTTTTTTTTTTTTCTGTGGATAAACAATGTCTTGATTTGTGTTTAATATGGAAAATTCAGTGAAACCTATATGAAATTTTGGAAGATTTCATTCATAGCAATTAACTCAAGTTGTTTTACCTGCATTATCACATTAGTCAAAACAAACTTAAATGGGTGTAATAATATTTTGAATGACTGCTGTAACAAATATTCTACCATCTCACTGCTAGCTTAAAGAACTACTAATCACTTTTCTCTCTGTTTCTCCAGAATCAGAATTACAGTAATTCTCTAAAGGGAGTGGAAAGATAAAACTAACCAATCCAGATTGTATTTCGACAAGCTTAGAATCATAGAATCATAAAATAGTTTGGGTTGGAAGGGATCTTTAAAGGTCATCTAGTCCAACCCTCTCCTGCATGAAGCAGAGACACTTTCAACCAGATCAGGTTGCTCAGAGCCCCGTCCAATGCCCCGTCCCCTTGAATGTTTCCAGGGACGGGGCATCCACCACCTCTTTGGGCAACATGTTCCAGTGTTCCACCACCCTCATTGTAAAAAATTTTTTCCTTATGTCTAGTCTGAATCCGCCTCCCTCTATTTTAAAACCATTACCCCTATCACAACAGGCCCTGCTAAAGAATTTCTCCCTATCTTTCCTATCAGCTCCCTTTAGCAACTGGAAGGCTGCTATAAGGTCTCCCCAGAGCCTCCTCTTCTCCAAGCTGCACAGCCCCAACTCTCTCAGCCTGTCCTCATAGGAAAGCCCTCTGATCCTCTTCGTGGCCTCATCTGGACCTGCTCCAACTGGTCCATGTCCTTCTTATGTTGGGGCCTCAGAGCTGGATGCAGTATTCCAGGTGGGGAGTACTTGATTTTAGGAAATTTGTTAGAGATAATATCAGAACTAGTTAATTAGCTTACTACCCAATATTTTCTAAAAACTGTTTCTTAGAATCCTAGAAAAGCTTTGATTTGCGTTACTGGATGTGTTTATCATAGTTTTCTTGACATTGCAGTTTTCCATGGAAAAAAAATATTTAAAGAAAGGGCAAGGCAGTTTCCTTCAAATTGGATATCTTAATTTCTGTCAATATATATTTTTGCCTGGAGCTCTGCCAGTTCATGGGATTCTGACTAAGCTTTATATTTCTAGAATTACTTCAGTTGATCCCCTGTGCTCTGCTTCTCTCTTTTCAGCTTAGTCTTTGTATTATTACCACAAAACACAGTAATAATCCATACCTGGACTTGTGCAAAGCATTTGACAGTGTCCCACACAGTATCCTTGTCCCTAAATTCGAGAGACATGTATTTGATGGATGGAAAACTCAGAGCATAAGGAATTGTCTAGATGTCTGCACTCATAGAGTTGTGGTCAACAGGTCAATGTCCAAGTGGAGACCAGTGACGAGCGGTGTTCCTCAGGAGTCGGGTATTGGGACCAGCCCTATTTAACATCTTTATTGGTGACATGGACAGTGGGATAGAGTGCACCCTCAGCACATTCGCCAACAACACCAAGCTGTGTGGTGCCGTCGACACGCTGGAGGGGAGGGATGCCATCCAGAGGGACCTTGACAGGCTGGAGAGGTGGGCCCGTGCAAACCTCATGAAGTTCAACAACATCAAGAGCAAGATTCTGTATATGGGTCAGGGCAATCCCAAGCACAAATACAGACTGATGGAGAACGGGTTGAGAGCAGCCCTGAGGAGAAAGGCCAACGGCATCCTGGGCTGCATCAAGAAGAGCGTGGCCAGCAGGTTCAGGGAGTTGATTCTGCCCCTCTACTCCGCTCTGGTGAGACCCCACCTGGAGTACTGCATCCAGCTCTGGAGCCCCCAACATAAGAAGCATAAGATAATCAGAGAGCTGTAGCACCTCTCCTATGAGGACAGACTGAGAGAATTGGGGTTGTTCAGCCTGGAAAAGAGAAGGCTCTAGGAATACCTTATATAGCAGCCTTCCAGTAGCTAAAGAGGGCCTACAAGAAAACAGGAGATGGACTTTTGACAAGGGTATGTAGTGATAGGACAATGAGTAATAGCTTTAAACTGAAAGACGGTAGATTTAGATTAGATAAAATGAATAAATTCTTTATTGTGAAAGTGGTGTGGCACTGGAACAGGTTACTCAGACAAGCCTTGGATGCCTCATCCCTAGAAGTGTTTAAGGCCACATTGCATGGGGCTTTGAGTGACCTAGTCTAGTGGAAGGTGTCCTTCCCCATGGCATCTTTAAAGTCCCTTCCAATCCAAACTATTCTATGAGTCTACAACGAGCACCACTTTTAGAGGACAGCTTAAATATATTGAACAATTTTTTTTCTGCTTAAAGTTAATCAAATGCTTATGTATTCTTCTGGATTGAGAACATGCTGCTTAATATCAAGCAAGATCAAATAATCTGTGGAGCCACAATCAACTTTTCTTTGTGTGGATCTGTCCAACTTTGATGATTCTATGGCTCCTCATACTTCAGTGAAAGCAGGTAATGATTTAATGCCTTACACTTTTTTCCCCTCTCTTTTCTCTGATTTTATCCAGGATCTCTTCAAGTACCTTTGTCCCTTGTTAGTCCAAGGAACATGTAGCTGATGCACAATGACTTTAAAACTTCCTGTATTACAGACTGAACAACACAAGCCTAATTGAAGTGAGAAGGATCTGAAGGAGCCCATTCATTTTTAGAAACACCTTCAGTCTAAGAGCCTGGAACACTGGGATGTGGCACCCTTGGGATAGTTAACAACTCACTTCAATACATCTCTCAGAGGAACATATATGAGTACTTACAATTTCTCTAACACAGTGGTAGTAATTTCAATTGCTTATACAAAGAGATTGCTTTTATATATATATGCGTGTGTATATAGATATATAAAAGAAAAGAACGTGTAATCAGGTCAACTATAACACAATTGGTTTGACCACATCAGGGAGTAAAATGGAGTAAAATGGAAGATTCTTTTAATAAAGGCAGATCATATCATATCATATGAGCACCTCTTGTGCTTAGAAAGCTTATGATTTTCTGAATAAAGAATGAAAAACGTTTGTCACAGTGCCATAGAGGCAAATATTAATCAAGCTATGAAAGACAGAGTGTAGGTAGTAATTGATAAACAAAGAAGTAGTAGAGCTCAGAGTGACTTGTGCTGAAAGAAGTGTTATTGAATACAAAGCCCTCTAATATCATTGGCAGAAACAAAACATTAATGTTCTCTGCAAATATAAAAAGGAAGGTAAACATGTCAGAGAAAGAGATAAAAAACCACATATCTCACATCAGAATAAAATTTCTAAATATGCTTAAATTGGAAATGCGAGGAATGGTTTCTAACTTCCAGAACATCTTGACTCTGGAGCTTTCCAAAAGATATAGGATAAAGAAAGATAATACTTTTATTTAATGTATCATTTGATAAGTTTTAGAATAGCATTTTATCATACAACTCTTTATAGTAGTAGGATACTGACCTTTTAGATGCAGCAGTTTCCACAGACTTGTGGAAACTGGTGGGTGAAGATTTTTGGCAACGTTAATGTTTATAAATCTAATTATTTGGATGAAATTTTCTTGAAAATACAAAGTGCTAATTAGATATGTCAATGTTCTGTAATTCACTTCCTAGTGGAATGGAATGGTTAATATTTGCAGTGATAGTTCTCTTGTAAAAATGCTTCTTTCTTTTTTTTTTCTTTACTTTTTTTTTTAATGCAGCAATATTTTGTTGCATTCTCTCAGGGCAGAAAATATAATTGTAGCACAGAAAATAATTGGTACATTACTCACGTTAGCCCTTTGGGACGGCTTTTCCTTCTCTTTTAAACGTTACTCTTTAGCTAGGTTGCTTTTGAAATGAAAACAAAATAAAAAAGGAACCATCTGCATTTTAAAAGTAGACTGCTGAGACAGAAGCTCATGGAACAGCTGATAGAGAAGAGACTTGCTAGGTCTATAACCAAAATAGTGTATACTATTAGATTATTAACAATATTTTCTTTAAATTAAAGTAGAATATAAAAAGAGTTATTATGCTTATTCTCTTTACGAATGTTACATTACATTTACATTTAAAAGTAAAACACAATTTCTCATTCACTTTCATCAATAGCACTAATTCATTAAGAATGCTAGATGGTTAAATTAGGATTCGCTAGAAGAGCATCATGTTAGGGCATAAATCCAGGAGTTTTCTGGAGACCACAGAGAATTTTTAGCTGCAGGTGGTGGAGACACAGCCCAAGTGTCTCACCCTGCTGGATCTGCCACTCATGAATAAGAAAGAAGTGGTCAATGATCAATAATAAACTTGTCTACAGTGACCATGAGGTGGTGCAGTTTAAGATCCTAACATAAATGAAGCAGCACGGTAGCAGAAAAATGATCCAGGACTTCAGTAAAGCAGGCTTGTCTAGGAAACTGGTAGTCCATGTTCATCTGGAGACTGCTCTGAAGGACAAAAAGCTCAGTGGAGCTCATTGATCTTTAAGGACAGCTTCCTCAAAACACAAGGTCTCTCCTTTCCAGTGTGCAGTTAAGTTGAGCTGGCATGGTCGAAAGCCAGACTGGCTGAAAAGGGAGCTCCTGAATTAGTGCAAATGCAAAAGCTGCCCATAATTGGCACAGAGACATTGTCCAAGCATCCAGGCTTAAAGTTAGCAAAACCAACTCAGCTGCAGTTGAAATAGTGACAGATGTGATGGACAAGAACAGCTTCTACAGGAATATCAGCAGCAAAAGAACAGAGATGAGGACCTAATGGTAATGAATACCTGAGCTAATTAATACTTCCTTCTTAATTGTCTCGGCACAGGTTAAGCCAATTCAACATAGACCAGGAAAGGATGGGGAGAGCAATAGTAAGCAGAGAAACCTCTGTTACTTAATAATTTAAAATTTAGTCAATGGAAGTTAGAGTGAGCTGAATGGGCTGCTTCTAAAACTATCAGAGAACAAAGATTACATCATTGTCACTAGTATGAAATCCATCAGGATCAATCAACAAAAGAAACTCTCACAGAAATGCCATGCAAACTAAAGTGGTTGTTGCCTAGAAGGTTACAGGACTTTCTATGGAATAGAAATAGAGGCAATTTTGGGACTGTGCAAAATTTATTATTCAAAGTTTTAAAGAATCATGGGAAGATGTGAAAACTACTGCAGAAAGTTTAGGAAAAGGACCAAAGATGGGGAAAGTTGGCTGTCACCAATCACCTCCTTATTTTCCATGTGCCTTGGTGTAGTTTCCAGGAGGATCTGCTCCATGACCTTGTCAGGCACTGAGATCTTTGACACTCAGTTTGCTAAGGCCCTATAGCAACCTGATCTCACCTCAGAGATAATCTCAGTTTGAGCAAGGTTTGAATTAAAATATCCAGAGGTCCCCTCAAACCTACCTTTTTATGGTTAACTCTGCACACTACCAAGCACTAAAGAAAAATGCAGGAAGCGCTGTTGTGGCCCTCATAATTAATGTGCTGTGTATATGAAGTCTCACCCCAATTCCTAGTATTTCATTTAGATTAACAAATGAATATAGCATTCAAAATCTTTCCCTTAATTTCTACTATAATTGTGTTAACTACTCTCACCTTGGATGATTTTTGTGTCCACGCATCCCAAATGATGCAGCCTAAAGTAATTGTTATGTTGTTCATAGGTCAAATCTAAACTGTGATTGTGGCAGAAAAATATATTTTCTGTTCACCATTTACCCCTTACTTTGAGAGAGAATAAACACTTACAGATTAAGAACTTTGTCAAATCCTGAAGTTACTAATGTTGCTGTTATATTATGGACATCTCCGAGGCAAAGTTATGCTCATCCAGGAGTGATGTGGGAACAGTTGTGCAAAGCCTGCTGCTCCTAACCCACTGCATACTACAGTTTACCCCCTCTGCAAAGGAAACACTCTCCTGACTGCATGGGGTAACGCTTATGTGCATGCAAACATCACCTTCCCAGAAAGATTTTGAACCGAAAGAATCATAGAATCATAGAATCATAGAATGGTTAGGGTTGGAAGGGACCTTCAAAGGTCATCTAGTCCAACCCCCCTGCAAGGAGCAGGGACATCCCCCACTAGATCAGGTCGCTCAGAG
>JAAGAY010134132.1:0-13703 GCA_011801015.1 Ardeotis arabs | reverse complement strand
TATGAATATTCAGGAGAGTGTCAATTAATTAGCAGACGGAGGAACCTCATTATGGTGCTCAAAACCCTTTTAGTGCTAAGCAGAATTAAGGGGGCATTTGCCGATGTGCTGGATTAGTGAATATTTTACTGCGCGCTCGTTTAACTTCATTATCATAGCACTTACGCTACTCTCTGATTTTATTAATTAAATTGCTCATTAATTTATCCAGAAAGGGGGATAAAAGTTTTATGACGCCACAGCACTCGCGTAGACGTCTTCAGAAGCCAGCTCCGTGCCGTGCCGTGCCGTGCCGTGGATGCCCGGGGCCGGCGGAGACTGGGCAGCGGGAGCGTGGCCGCCCGCCCGCCCTCAGCCGGGTGCGCGCTCACGGCCCCTCGCCCCAGAGATGGGTGCAATGCGGCAATGAGCAAGAACAGGAGGGGCGCGAGGAGTTTGAAGCGGGGTTCTATCTTTTTTTTTTTTTCTTGCTTAAATCTTTTGCCAGCATCTGGGGAGCGGGAAAGCCCAGGGTACGGTTAACCCCTGAATCTCCACACAAAAAGGAGGAAAAAAAAAAAATCCCCCCCTTTCCTGGTATTCCGGACAAAACCCCGCGCGGTCTCCTGCTGAAAGGGACAGAGGTGTCCCGGGAGCTGCAAGGCTGGCCAGGCGCGTCCCCGGCGGCGGGAGCGCGCAGCTCCTCAGCGCGAAGGGTAGAAGGGCGAGGAGCGGGACCGCGCTTGCCGCTCTCGCTAGGCAATACTCGCGTTCCCGGCATCCTTCCAAGGAGCATTGTATTAAGAGCAGCTATTTAAAAAAAAATGTCCGTGGGATATTGTGCTTTGCAAAAAACAAACAAAAAAATTCCCTCAGAAATGTTTAATATTAAATATTAATGGGATTTAAATTCAATAGCCGCATTTTGCGACAGTGCGGGATGTGCGGGAAGCTGTAGATAATCAGCCCGGGTGCGTGTTCACGCAGGGGGGACCGACCCGGTGGCAGCAGAGGCTCCGCGGAGGAACGGGACACCCGTGGAAATCCATTTCAACAGTCACCTCTGTTTCTACACCGAGCGCGGAATTTGCCCAAAAAGGTTAGAAAGACAAATATTAAATCTGCCTTCACAAAGGGAGCCGCTAAATAGATCCGAAATTAATATGCATGTAAAATTAATTAGCTGCATTTCATGACATCAAAATAAGTACCTGGGAAACAAGAACACCTTCTGGGCATTTGGCACCATATGCTAGAATTATAGTTAATTGACTAATTACATAAATTAGGCATTAATTTTACAACGCATCAAGTGTAACGGATATCTCAATTAATTGGCAGCGAGGAGGTTAAAGGGGAAGCTGGTGCTCCGGCCGGGGCCGAGATCCCGGTGCTCGGGATCGCTAACCGGGCCTGGGCCAGCCTAGCCCCACTGCACGGCCTGGCCCGGGTGCTCTCTCTGCCCTGCCCCTGCCCTTCCCGGTCGGGGCTCCCGCAGGATCGAGCCCCTGGCCCTCCCCCGCATCCCCGAGTGGCTTATTCTGGGAAGAAAACTGTTCTGCGGAGAGAAGGGGCAGAGTTGGGTTGCCTGTTGATGAAGTTGATCAGATTTTTCTCATTATTTTGTGAAGGTAGGATTAAGTTTCAAACAATATTAAAAACTCGAGGTAACTGGAGCGCCGGCACCCTGTTTCTGTGTCTCTGAGGTGATGCCCTCCATAGGCCCTGCGCTCTGGAGCCTCCTCACCTCTCAGGGAGGCTGCCTGCAAGGCAACGTTGCCTTCCTCCCCTCTGAAGAGGAGGAGTGGCCAGTTTCACCTGAGGGTACCCAAAGAGGTGCCAGGCTATCTGCACTTTACCTTGTAGCTAACAATTTAAGTGCAAAGGTGGTTGCGTTAAAATGCAGGAAGGATTTTGAGCTAATGGGAATAATTACATCTTTAAAAGCTTAAAATGGCAAAATTCAAACCAGGAAGGGAGCTCTGGGGACCAAAGAGAGCCCAGGCCATGGAGCGGAAAGATTTTTCATGCTAAAACTGTTTGAGGAAGGTCTGCTAAGTGGTTTGCATTGGTGTTGGGATCTGCTGAACCCCACAAAGAAACAAGTCCTACTCTGCAGCTTTTGGCGAGCTGACTGGTGAAGCTGGGGCCAGGCCTGTCTCAGCAGAACAGGAGGCCCATGGCAGGCACTAGGGGGGCTACGGGGGGAGTCACTTCTGCCTTTGAGGGGAGGTGTGGGGGCTCTTTGGGGATATCCTCTAGTTTATTCTGCGAGTCGGCCTTTCTAATGTAAATAAAATTTGTTTTCCCTCCCCCTTTGTAAATAAATATTTCGTAGGAAGTGGTCTGGTTATGTTAGTAACAGTATAGCCTGACTGCTGATGGGTTGGAAAACAGATGAAAACCTGCCACGCGTCTATCTTTTCATTGAGACAAAATGTTCATTTTGATGTAGCAGTCTTGTGCTGTTGCCAGATGCTGAAGGTACTTGAGGGAGATGTTGACAAGTGGATAATTGTCAGCAGAACTAAAACAGACACTCTGTTTACAGTTGAGCATGATTAATTGAGAGTAAATAAAACAGCAGCTCTGTTCATAAACTCTCTCAGCAGCTCAAGTTCAAAACCAGACATCATACTCCAGAAAGGAAGGCACTGAACCTGCCGTTGTCGTTTTTGAGAAAGGGGCTCGTGCACCGGGGTCAGTAACGGAGCTCGATAATTAGAGCACAGGTGCAGCATGGGGCACCGGCCTCTAGGTTTCAAGCCGCATGGTTTCCTGCTTGCTTTTTCTCTCTGCTGTTTGCTTTTTTTTTTTTCCATTTGTTTTGGTTTACATGGCTGGATCACAAAGGGTTGTGGATCACACATCAATTTAAAAGAAAAAGTTGTGCATCTGAATGCTGGACACAGTTAACATATTCAGGTAAAATCAGAGGACAAAAGCAGTCTAGGATACTTCATCAGCTGTAAAATATTAAATAATCTTTATTCCTGTGTTGTAACTTAGGGTTGTTCTAGAATATTTCATGTATCAGTAGTGAGCAGCACAGATGAGAGTGGTCAGTAAAGCCCAGGTATACTCTGCAGATTTTCTGTAAATCAAGATGTGTTTCTGTTTGTATCCCGTGTAGCGCTGTATATTTACCCAGAGTTGTACAGAAGGTGGCACAGTTAGTATCTAAGTGATGCTTACGCTGCGCAGACCAGGCAGATGCTGCAGCTCAACTGGAGGCTGGAGAGGAAATGGCACTTACCTCTCCAGAATTGACCAAATGTGTTGTTTGTGCATATCTTTCTCAAAATTATCATTTCCCTTCTCCTTCATGCTTTGATCCCCTCTGAAGCCCCTTCCTGGGAGTTATTCTTCCTTTAATGGACGGGAGCCCTACTAAGAGACTGCTGTAGCAGCCTCCCCAGTGTGTAGCACACTTTCAAGCAAAGTTATGAGCCTGTAAATCTATATTCAAACTTCCTGCCTTGGCCCTACTGTTGGGTGTTCCTTTAAGAACAGCACATCCCTGTGTGTACGGGGTGCCATTCCAACAACATTCCTGCTCACGGCTTGTAAAGGAAACGCAGCTTGCTCTGTCAGTACCAAGGAAGAGGTAAGCGCTCCTATCCATGACTGTTGTGTATTTCTCATTGAGTCGGTTTACTGCAGCATGGAAGCTTTCTCATTTTTGGTACTAACTTGATCCTACTGTTATTAGCTTTGACTGAAAGGGGTCTGGTGGCAGCAGTCTGTGCCAGCTTCCAAGGAAATGCCCGTATCAGAATATCCTTCAGTCTTGGTGGCTATGTTACAAAGAGTCCTTCACGGGTGGTTGGGCTTTACTCATTTATTACAGCTGCATCCGCTTTGAGAGGGGGGAAGACTGGCAGGAATTTGTAAGAGGCTGCATGGTGATACACATTTACCTGTCTTTTCAACATCCAAGTAATGTTCAGTTATTATTTTGCGCTCTGAAGGCCAGTCATGCCACCAGCCTCATATCCAGGGATGTCGTTAGCACTGAGGGTGCTGCTGGTACGGTGTGGGGGTGTGATGTGGCTCCATCGCCCGTGCACAGTGGACCTGGTGTTCCTAGCATTGCTCCTGCTGCTCACTGGCTGCTGGGCTCCTGTCCAAGTGGGCCCGTGGGTTTCGGAGCCATGCCTAGGGATATTTGTTCTCATTGGTCGATAGCTTGTCAGTAGGATTATTAATTAACTTAGATAGTTTATGCTATCACAGCCAATATGATTGCTCTTTTTTTTGCTTTGAAACCTTCTGTATCCTTAGTATTTCTCCAGTTTCTTCCAAAATCTTTCCCCTTGAATTTATCTGCGATCATGACTTTCCTCATCCCTCGTCTAGAATGTGTCTCCTCTGGAGCATATGCCTGTCTAAGCCGTAGCAGTTGTTGCTTGCCTCTGCAGCTCAGGAGTGCCCCAGGGTGCTCCCCAAAGGCTGCAGCACTTCAAAGGAGATGCTGCAGGCTCATAGCAGCCAGAAAACAGGCGCTTGCGGTGCTCTGAGCCCCAAAGGGGGATGCTGGCGTGGATGTTAGAGGAAAAGCTCCTTTCAAGGAGCAGCTTTGGAGTTTCCTTCTGTAGGGGAGCACTGGGCACTTCAGGGACAAGGCAGCAAGCCAGGCTCCTCTATGCAGGTTGTGAAGATCTTCCCAGAAGCTAGAGCAGCTGTGTGGGGAACTCCTGGGTGAGTCAAAGCACCACGGGGGAGCGGAACGGGGGGGGGCAGTTTCCCTTGCAGAGAGATGAGAGCATTGTCTGTTCTGCTGCCGGTAAGCTTTCTGGCCCCCGCGCTGTTGCCGTCTTATACGGTCCTTAAGCTTGCTGTGTTACTTGCTTGGATGGTGGTAGGTGTCAGCTCTCCAAACAGAAAGCCCTAGTTATTTGCAAGAAGGGAAAAAAAAAAATCTTTTCCATATTTGTGTCAGCTTTGCTCTTTCACTCAAATGTCTGGTCAAGGACTGAGGGATGGAAAAGACTTCTGAGATTAAATCCCCTTGGCCATACCTCTTAGGCTAAGTTACCTAGTGCCTTTAAAGGGGAACCCAGCATCAGAAGGATGGGGGCCAGTTGGAGAAGGTCCAGAGGAGGCCATGAAGATGATAAGAGGGCTGGAGCACCTCTCCTGTGAGGACAGGCTGAGAGAGCTGGAGCTGTTAATCCTGGAGAAGAGGAGGCTCTACAGAGACCTCAAGGTCCCCTCAAGGGAACTCATAAGAAAGATGAGGAGAAACTCTTTAGCTGGGCCTGTTATGATAGGATGAGGGGTAATAGTTTTAAAATAGAAGGAAGCAGATTCAGACTGGATATAAGGAATTTTTTTTTTACACTGAGGATGGTGGCACACTGGCCCAGGTTGCCCAGAGAGGTGGTGGGTGCCCCATCCCTGGAAACATTCAAGGCCAGGCTGGATGAGGCTCTGAGCAACCTGATCTAGTGGAGAAGTCCCTGCTCCTTGCAGGGAGGTTGGACTGGATGGGCTTTAAAGGTCTCTTCCAACCCAAACTACTTTATGATTCTATAATAAGTTCTCTAATGGAGCCAGATAACTTAAAAAACAGGCCCAAAGGCAGGAACTTCTGCTTCAGTTGATGTCAGTGCAACTGGTGTATTTTACAAATGGTAATGATCTACCTCATTCACATGTGAATCATCTGTGACAATCTGAGTGAGGATATTCAGTTTTGTCCTGGTTCTGGCTAGGACAGGGTTAATTTTCACCTGAGCTGGGAGAGGGGCTGGAGGCTGGGCACACAGCTGGGACAGGTTGCCAATTAGCCAACAGCTGGGATAGGTTACCCAAATTGGCCCAAGGGCTGTTCCATCCCCTGTGACACCGAGCTCAGTGTATCAGTGAGGAGGGTGCTGAGGGGAGCTTCCTGCTACTCAGGAGGGAGCTGGGCATCAGGATCCGCTGTGAGCTGTTGTACTGTAAGTTATGTGCTCTAGTATTTTCAGTTATTGGGTTTTGTTTGTTTGTTTTCCATCTCTGTTTTCTTTTGTTCTGTTGTTCTCTTAAACATTTTTTTATCTCAGCCCACCAATTTTGCCCCTTTTTTTTTTTTTTTTCTCTCTTCTTTACCAGTTCTACTCCCTGTCCCAGTGGAGGGTGGGAGGAGTGAGTGAGAGGCTGTGTAGCTTGGTCCTGAGCAGGGTTAAACTATGACAAGTTTCTTTATGACCCAGGCACAAGAGCTATGTTGCTTGGACCAACAGGAATGTCGATCAAAAATTGCCATAAATCTTGTTGACTCTGTAGCCTGTAGCAAATCCTGACAAGTCGAAGTGACCGTGTGATATATTGTAGTAATGCCAGAAGGTCCAAGCGAAAGTCCAGGCCTCATTGGAGAAAATGACATACAGTCTCACACCCTCTACTGTTCACAGAGCTTTCCAGCTGCTGTGGCCTGGCAGCTGTGTTGGACTGATAAGATGGTGTGAGCTGGATGCTTCAGTCTAACTGGCCCGGGGAGATGTGCCTGACTTTCCTGCTGCCCTGCCAGTATAGTGCCCCAGGGCGTTAAAGGCGTAAGCAGCAGATGGATGTGGGATATCTGTTTCTCATGGTCAGTAGTTGCCGGTGGATCCTGAAGGCAGTCCTTCTCTGGGCACAAACCTCAAGGCAACCAATCGTTTGCTGCTTCATTATCTTGAAAGACCTTGAGTTGGAGTTAAAATTGGAAGAATGAGCCAGACTCATGAAGGTGGAGGTGTTTGCAGCTGACGAGCGTGGACAGATGCTGGTAACCATCTGCTGGGATTTGTTGTAGGTGGCTGTGGCAGTGCATTTTCACGTGTAGATTGTGAATGTTGTGTGCACGATCTACTTTATATGTGTATGCTGTCCAGTTAAATAGTTGCATGGGTATTGCAGTCTATTTAAGTGCTGTTTATCTTCCTAGATACTCTTTGGGAAGAGGCTGTCTTATTATCCATCAGATATTTTATTCTGAAAAAAAGAATGCCTCTTTTAAGAGGTGTTTGTACACGAAAATCCTGAGAGAGAGAGAGAGAGAGTGTGCACTGTTTTCCTTCCGCGCTCTGTGTATGTAAAGTTCATACGTATTCACAAAGTAGAACTTTGTTTAACTTGGTTTTTAATGGTCAGAGATGCCGTGGCACTAGTACTTTACAAGTCAGTCGTACATAAAACGTTGTAACAGGATTATTAGAAAGTATTGAACGCTGGAGAATGTATGTGACACAGGAAGGGGCGCAAAATTGCTGTGTACTTAGCGTGTATAATGCAGCTTGCTCCATTTGTTCCTGGCTATTCATAGGAGAGTACATTTTCTCTTTTTAATTGCATGAGATGACAAGACCTTTTAATTAAGGTGGCAGCTCTAGTATTCATATACTGCAAAACCCACAAATGACTAAAACTTAATAGCGTCATAAAAACTATGGTTAAAGCTTTTACCAACACTGCCACAGCAGCAAAAGGTTTTAAATCAACTATGTGAGAAGTGAACTTACGCCTGCACAAAGCCTTTGTGGTTTTAGTGGTTGTAGCAGTGAAACTGGTAAGCAGCCCTTCCGTCTCTCCAGGTGTACCTGCCCTCCCTTGTCAGGTTTCCACAACTCCAGTAACATCCTGTTTCCAGTTAGAAGGTACTGCTGGGGAAAGAGGGTAAAACTACTCTTCATCATTCAAAGGTTTCCTGCAGGCTTCGGGGGGACAGAAGGTCAGGGAATGTGAGTTTTGTGTGCAGACAGATGTGTGGAAGCAGGCAGATGGTGTTGGATGCCAGGAAGCGAGTAAGGCAGGAAGCCTCGGTGCTGCTCAGCTTTACCACTGACTCACCGTCTCACTCGAAGTGAACCACGCTGTCGCGTTCAGGGACCGCGTGACTGCAGTAAGGTCGCTCCCCTAACATGTGACGTTAATAATTTACAAGCAAAGTCCTTTGGCAAGGATGTATGCCTAGGCAGATTACTTGTTTTTTTTCCCCCTTTTCTTTGTAACGACAATCTTAACATTTGTGGGGATGCTCCTTCACTGTCCCTATTTCGTAGGATGCTACGCTGTGGCACCCCAGGAACCCTCGGGAGCTGCATCCCACTGCTGAGGGGCAGCTGGACAGTCCCAGTTTTTGCCTCGGTAACGCTGGTAAAAATGGGAATGGTTCTCAGTTGCTTTTGTAGGGTTAGGCTCCCCCCTCCTTTCTTCATGGAATATAAAGGAATATTATGCAGATGCTTAAGGTACAGACTCACTTTTGGCAAGAGTGTTTTGTGTTTTTCATCATGTTGATTCTATGGAGAAAGCACCTTTGTGTATATGGAACAGTTACTGCAGGGGGCTTTTGCAGGCATCTCTTTTTCCATAGAATTAGATATTTACCAGTTTGCTTTTAATCATAATATCATGATGCATAGAGTTCCTCAAGCACATGTTGTTATCAGTTAAGAAATAAACCAGTTCATATAATTCAACATTTCCTTTGGGACTAGTTCAGAAAGCAACATGATTTTTACCTGATTGCTAAAAATACTGCATTGTTTACTAGCTGAGTATTTAAATAATTTAAAGATGCTATTCCAGAGAGAGACCTTGTTAGAGTGAAAAGTGCTTTACCAGGAGAACCTCTAGCAAAGGAGAGGAGAGAGTAAACAGGAAAAAAAGGGACCTTGGGATGTATTAACATTTAGCAACACTAAAATGAATTGCGTTAATCATGTCTGGTTTGATGTCAGGGAATTATTCTCATTGAGTGTATTTTCTCCACTGTCAGGCTTTGAGTGCTGGTTTTTTTTTTCACTTGTGGGTGTGGAAGCCGTCGTTTGGGGATTGTACTGTGCAAAGTTTTGTGACCCATGGGGTTGCTCAGCCGGCCAGAATCCTTGATTCTTCAGTGTCCTTTGTATCACCAGTGCAACCCCACGGGCCCTGAACGGCAGGAGTTGGTTAGCTGAGTAGGCTGAAGAGTCTGCAGTCTTTCTGTTGCTGTTTTCTAGACTGGCATGTGTGGCCTGGGTTTCACGGTGCAGGAAAAGCTGCACATCCTGCTCTTCCAGCCCTTCGCCTCAACCTGTTCTCCTTCCCCTTACCTAGAGAGCTGCGAGGCCTTGGTTCAGCACATGCCTGCTTCATCCAGTAAGGGGGCTGGAGCTGGGACCACCGTTGTGTTCTGACAGAAGTTAAGCTATCCAAGCCTGTCTTCAAGCTCTCTGGTGTTCAAAGGATCCTTTGTTAATGAGATGGAGTATGGAGACAATTTAATCTGATACTAAAGCAATACTTTGTAATACAGACAAAATACCACAGTTGTGATGGAGCCTGTGCATTGATACTCATCAAAACATCTGCACCAAGCTCTAAGAACACAAGGTTGAGTTAGCCTGACGCGTTCTGGGGAAGCTCCCCTGACTGTTTTACCACTTGAACAGATTCAGTTATTTTACAGACCTCATGCAAATAGTCTTTATCTGGGCGTTTGTCAGACTGCCACATGCAGATCACCTCGGAGAAATAATCCGAGCTGGACATTGAAAGAGATGGATGGGAATATGTAAACGGCTTATCTGAGTCCCAAGTTACAAAAGGAACTTGAGTCATGCTTATTCAGTTCGTTTGTTAGATGACTTGCAAACCCATGCTTAGATTTACTCCTAGAGATGAAAACATTTGGTAAATGCTGTCCTAAATGAAGGTATGTTCCCAAATGGCCTTTGTGCATTTTCGTATTGTTTAGGAGTTTCCTTTTTCTGCAGTAAGGGCGGGGGGTGGAAAATACAGTCAGAAATAGAAGTTTGGCTGTAACTGTGATGGTCTGAGGACTGTGTCAGGACAAGGTTTGTCAGTGGGGGTTGCGACTTAGACTATTTGGTGTCAATGGATAAATTAGACGGGTTTTTAGACCCATAAGAATTCCTCTGTAAAAGATGTGGTCGTCTTACATTTCTGTACTCAGCACATCAGCAAAGCTTATTCTTACCCAAGCAGCAATGCTGTTGGGAGATAATATTGCTCACATTACTGAAGCTTTGGCAAGTCTTCACGTTGAGGAACAGTCAGTTCCAGTGTCAAGTGGTCCAAAGAGTTTGGAAACAAGAGAAAAGCAGTGTTGTTTCCTAACACAAGCTGATCAGGCGTACTTTGAGCAGTGACACTTTCAGCCCTAATAAAGGTTTTAGAGCCACCAGTATTTGCTGTTTCAGTCAGACTTGGTGGCTGTTTGGTACCCTGCAGGATTCGGTGGCTCTCCCTGTGTCATTTGTGGTTGGATTCTGTGCCTGGGTTTTGTATTGTAGGAAAATGATTGGGTTGTGCTTGATGCTTTCAAACGCCACAAGAGCAGCAGCGCTGCTGACTGTCACCCCTTGTATTGAAAGGAGGCTGGGGACAAGACAGTTGCAGTGAGGAGAGGGATGCTCGGCTCTGGGATGAACTCCCTGTCTACTTGTCTCATGGAGCTTAGAGTTCAACTTCAGGGCAGATTTCAAGGCGACGTTTATGCCGGGGGACAGGTCTGATAGCAGGGTGACGTGCAGCGCTCTACTGACTTCAATGAGAGCTCCTCGCGGAAAGCAAGGCTGGATCGGCCCTTGAAGGGTGTGCCACAGAGCGTGGCTGGGGGACGTGTGCGCGCGTTCTCTGCTTCGGGTGGTTTATTTCAGTGAGCGCGCTGCCAATCCAGTCGTGTTCCGGGCCCCGGGCCCGCTGTGCGGATTCAATAGGCACATGCATACTGTTGAATACAGCATGTTGAACATTACTTTAGGGAAATTTTGCAGGCAAACTTTATGTAAGTGGCAGCTGTAATAAGCATGTTTTTACAAGCGGCAAATAAAATAAAAAGATATGTAATGCCTATTTAAAGGCTTGCTTTTTTATGGTTACTACAGATGTTTCTGTTTTGAGACATTTGCTTAATAGAAAAAGAAGAAAGAATAAAATGTGAGTGTTCAGTAATGTCAGCACCTCTCTCAAGCTGACAGTTAACTTTACCAGTAGACAGATATTTAAGTGTTTATTTTTTTTTATTTGTTTTTGTTTTGAGGTGGATCTTAAGAGGAGGGGGGAAAAAAAATTGAGTATTTACCCTTCCCAAAGGGCAAGAGAATGAGATGGGAGGAAATCAGGAAATACAGACTGCTTCTGATGCTTGGGTCCATCTCTCTAAATTCAGATGATCGGGCAGAACCTGTTGAAGATTGAACCTTAATTATTTGCTTCTGGTTATAGGCTGTGGAAACGAAGAACTGGAAGTGATGTCCTGTATGTAGTGTCAGTGTTCTTAAACTTGGTGACCACGGGGACTGCTCTTTTCTGTCCTAACGTCTGCCATTGCCTGTTCCAGACACCATTATAGACACCTGGGCAGGAGCAGAGTGAGCAATCTACTCTGTGTGTTGTCACAGGGAGTGAGCCGTGAGTAGGAAAAGTACCAAAGTGAAAAGAAGTCTGATCTTGAGGTGGGACGTCGTCGTATGATTTCTGAAAGCAAGTGAAGCCATGGCATGCACGGGGATAAGAGCCCAAATGCTCCAGCGAGGCTGCTCTTCTGCTCAGCTTAAAATCTGAAGGGCTGTGTTACGTAGGAACTCATTGGAACTGCTGTGCTGTTCTGTTTTTGTTTGTTTGTTTGTTTGTTTTTTGGTTTTTTTTTTTTTTGCACTCCAGGAAGCACCAGTGCCCCCCACCTGTGCCAGCATCCTGCCACTGGTGAAACTGCCAGCATTGAAAAAAGTCTTTCATGTAACTGCCATGAAATGCTGCTGCAGAACTTTGCTACAAAAAAAATCCTGGTTTTTTTTTTTTTTTTAATTTTGAGAATAGGGTCACCTTAAACTTGACGAACTTTCACAGCCTGAACAAGCAGGAAGACTCTGCGGAGGAAAATGTCTCTGGGGATGTAGTTTTCAGTGAGTAAGTTCACTTGAGGCATGAGTCTTGGGTAGAGTGGCTTGATTCCATTTACTAATGCAAAATTTGACAACAGTCAAAACACCTTCACTGTTTAATCTTCCACTAGAGGAAAAAAAAAAAATCAAAATACTCTTTTCTTTCCCAGAATAGCTAGCTGGCAGAAAACTTGAAAAATGTGAATCTTCTTCTTGATATCAAGTCACTTTGTTGATGAACAGTGCTCCCAGCAAAAACTGGGAATGATACCACACAAAGGATGCCTGGCATCATTATCTGCATTATATATCAATAGTTGTGCTTCCTTGCTTAGCAAGTGTATAACCTTGTGTGTCCTTAAAGTGTAAAAACAAAACACCCACCACCCTGAGGACACCTGGGACTGCGCTTCTAAGAAGCCAAGAGAAATACAAAGATTTTATTAAAATATTATGAGTTATTGTTAACATATATTTACATAATTTAATTCATCCCAGGAAATATCTTAAAGGATGAAATATTATATACCTACAGTTCTGAAGCCACCCTTTAATTTCATCATTTTGCTGCTACAATCCATCAGTACAGTAGCTCCGTGTTTGGGAAGGTTTGCTTATTTTACCTGCTAACAAGACAACTTATGTTTCCAAAGGAGATGCCGTATAGATGGGACAGTTGGCTGGCTCCATCAGTCCAACCCTGAGCTGGGAAGAGGGTGTCTCTAAAAGATCCTTTTTTTGAGTGAACAGTTTAAAATGTTACAGCGCGTGGGCTGAGCAAACTGGGTCAATGGTGTTACTGGAGAATGATTGCTCTGTCAGTGACTGACGTTTAAGGCTTTGATATTTCTATCACAAGCTGCTTTGCTTTTCTTGGGAGTGCTTAACTTGGAATTAATTTTATTAGGCTGAATGCCGTTAAGAAAATCGAAGCTCCTTTGTGCTTCTCATGTACAAGCAATCTCTGTTGAAGGTCTTGACTCTGAAATCTGTTACTTTCTTAGTTTGAGCCAGATTTGTAGCATTTTTTGTAATTAACAGTTATCAGTTCAAGGACTTCTGACATTCTTGGTCAATTGTTTACACAATCACTGTTTTAAATAGGAAACTGCTAGGAGTCTGATAATACTGATGGAAGCAAGGAGGAAAAAAGGGCTGAGGAAAGCAATATGATGTTAACAATGTCTTCTAGAAAAACTAGGTTTTTTGAGAATTTTTTTTTTCCAGGGCCTATTACTGGAAGGAAAAATCTTAGAGATTCCCAAGATAAATTGGAAGACAAAGAGAGTGAGAGCCTTGTGTATACTGTGTCCAAGTGACCAGATTTCTGGTAAAATGTCTGTGTTTAATCACAGAATAGTCGTACTTGCAAAACCATGTGCATAAACAAAATCTTCTGTTTCAGAGCAAAAATGGGGCTAACGGTGTTGCTGCCAAACAGATCTGCTTGACAGCACGTACATTAAAAAGGCATTATGCTAGTGAGGAACCGCACCGAGGAGTCCTGAAAATGGCTTGTCAGGAGGTGTAGTGCTGTTGGGGTGAGCAGATGCTTGTGAACCACAGGTGCATTGTTCCAACTTCTTGTGGTTTTAATCTTGGAGTTTTGAAATTCAGGAGCACCTGCATTTCCCGGTAACATCTGTCTGCTTTGCCATCTCTATTTTCCCCTCTGTCAGCAGTTGGCTACCAGATGAGCTTTAGATGAATAGCATTCACCTTACTTCATAGCTGTTTTATGGTGCTGGCTGGATGAAATAGTTCCAGCAGATCCTCTCAATAAGCGAAGGGCTGTACTCTCTGCAGTTCATTGAACCCATATGGATGAGAACAGCTGGAAAGATGGGTTTGCTACCTGAGGCC
>JAAGAY010134131.1:40630-77324 GCA_011801015.1 Ardeotis arabs | reverse complement strand
CGGCCCGCAGCTCCGCCCCGCACCCAGCCGCACCGTGTGGCGGCGGCTTCCCCTCCCCCGCTCCGATCCCACCCTTTTTGGGTTTTTTTTCTGGTTTTTTTTCTGTTGGTTTTTTGTTTTTTTTTTCTTTACCGACCTCCTCAGCCTGTCGCCCGCCCCGGGATTTGGGTGCTGCGTGGGACATCGCCGTGCCACGGGGGAGAGCCACCTGCCCACGTCACCGCCGGGCGAGTGCAGAGGCGTCAAAGGCCCCTCACCAAAGTGGATGACCCATCTCCCCCCGCCCATGCTGCCGTGGCCACACAGTGCCCATCCCCGCCGTGGCCCTGCCAGCCCTTCGGGCTCCCCTGCAAGGAGCTCAGGCCCTGGCCTCATCCCCACTTTGGGGACCGCACTTGAAGAGCTCAGCGGCAGACGTTTTTCATCCCAGATGCCATGGGCCCTCATCAGTAGAGTTTGCACAAGTTCCACCTGCCGCCCAAAATACAGCACAGGTGCGGCAGTAAGGACTGCCATCCAGAACGGACCTTGACAGGCTGGAGGGGTGGGCCCATGCAAACCTCATTAAATTCAACCAGGCCAAGTGCAAGGTCCTGCACGTGGGTCGTGGCAATCCCAGGCACAAATACAGGCTGGGCAGAGAATGGATCGAGACCAGCCCTGAGGAGAAGGACTTGGGAGTACTGGTGGACGAGAAGCTCAACATGAGCAAGCAATGTGCCCTTGCGGCCCAGAAGGCCAACCGCATCCTGGGCTGCATCAAGAGGAGCGTGGCCAGCAGGTCGAGGGAGGTGATTCTCCTCCTCTACTCTGCCCTGGTGAGACCCCACCTGCAGTGCTGCATCCAGCTCTGGAGCCCCCAACATAAGAAGGACATGGACCTGTTGGAGAAGGTCCAGAGGAGGGCCACAAAGATGATCAGAGGGCTGGAGCACCTTTCTTATGAGGACAGGCTGAGAGAGTTGGGGCTGTTCAGCCTGGAGAAGAGGAGGCTCTGGGAAGACCTTATAGCACCCTTCCAGTACCTAAAGGAGGCTTATGAGAAAGGTGGGGAAAAGATCTTCAGCAGGGCCTGTTGTGATAGCACAAGGGGTAATGGTTTTAAATTAGAAGGAAGCAGATTCAGATTAGATATTAGGAAAAAGTATTTTACAGTGAGAGTTGCCCAGAGAGGTGGTGGATGCCCCATCCTTGCAAACATTCAAGGCCAGGTTGGATGGGGCTCTGAGCAACCCAATCTGGTTGGAGATGTCCCTGCTCCTTGCAGGGGGGTTAGACTAGATGACCTTTTAAAGGTCCGTTCCAACCCAAAGTATTCTACAATTCTATGAAATGCAATAACATAATACCCTGAGGTGAGTCCTGATGGACCCACCGTGACAGTTTAACAGAGAAGCACCTCACCATGTTCCCTATAATTTTGGCTTTAACATGAAGGGCAAAGAACCCCTTGTTTATGGAGACAAGATTCCTCTCTAGGACTTCTCTTTCAGCAGTTAACACTGTAAATACTGTAAATGTTCCTCTTACAGCTCGAGCACCTGCATAAAAGTCAGGCAGGTCACCACCCAAGGTAGGAGGCTGGGTACATCCCCATGAATGGGATGTTTTTGGGTCTCCTGCTGGTTTTCAGAGCCTTTCCTCTTTGGGGCATTTCAAGGGATAAGGTAATCAACCTGAAGGTGATCCATGTGAATGCCAGTGACCCATGGAAGAGCGAACAGCTCTCTTCAAGTTGGCCCTGGTGCTGAGATACAGCCTGGCCCAGCAGAAACCAGGCTGCCTGCTATGTGCTGCTAGCAATGTGTGGCTAACATTGTTAGCCTAAACACAAACCATTTAGGAAGTCAATGTGGTTTCATTTTTATGTCCTTGTTTACTATGAATTCTGGCAGAATATAAAATGCAAATGTAATAATTTTACATAATGTTTTTACTGGAAAATATTAGCTATGGGTTACTTCAGTTGAAATTGCTGTCAGTTTAACTTATGGTCTGTAAAGCCAAAAAAAAAAAATGTGCTGGCTCATCACCTCTGTCCTTGACCTGTTACCTCTTTTTAAAACTGCTTTATCCTCTCCACACCATGCATCTGTGCTTCCTTCTTACCTGCACCAAACATGCAAACCTTTAACTTCGCTGATCCGAAATGAAGATCTGTGCCTGCCACCTCAGCGTTTGAACACTGAATGGGTTGGTAGTTGCAGTTGTTGGCGGGTGAATAATTGATGATGGTGTTTAAGGATGGAGTGTTACAGAGAAATCTTTGTTCCCTTACGGACAGTGGATGGTCAAAGTATTCTCTCATTTTAAAATGTGTTGTTTGGAAGGAGGGCAAGACTATTTCAGAAATGGAATCACGTAGTCCAACTTAAAGTGGCAAAGAGCTGTCGTAGCTCGGAAAAATTCTGTGAGTCCTCTTGAGAAGGCTCTGCAGAGCAGAGGGTGAATGACCCCTCAACTGCTAGGTTCTTCACCTGGAGAGTCCTAAGATGTCACTGGACCTTCTCTGTGTCTTCAGTCAGGCACAGGATACTGGTCAGAGGACATGGTACCAGCCATGTGGGGATGGCAGAGGGCTTTACCTAACTAAATTGCCATATTTAACTATGTGACTGCCATGAAAATAGAATAACATCTTCCAAGTAGCTTACAGAAGACCAGCTGTCTTAGAGCTGAATTTGAACAAGAGAGATGTTATGCTGGCAAGCAGAGGAAAATACTGTCAGCCGTTGTGCTAATGGTGCGTTTTCCTGTGCCTGAAGATGCTCATTGATAACTGACCAGCTCAGTACTTGTGATGCTTGTGTCTCATCGCGACAAATACTCTTTTCTCCAAGACCCTGGCAGACACCGATTGACCTTTGTTGATGTGTCAGCCTCAGTTCTAACTATTTCTAAGATGGACCGTGGCAGGAAGATATTAGAAACACCCACTGTCCCAGAACACAATAGTCTATCTTACCAGCCACACCTCTTATCGCAAACAAACACAGCTACTTTTTTCTTTGTTTTTTTTTTTCCTTTGAGCAATTTAATCTTCTTCCTTGACCTGTAAAACTTGCATGCCTCTCTCCATATGTCCCACTCTCATCAGACACGACAGAGTGGCTGTGTTCGAAACCCTAGTCTACCCCAGTAATCTCCCCAAAGTGTCGCC
Source organism: Ardeotis arabs (assembly GCA_011801015.1). Classification (NCBI taxonomy): domain Eukaryota; kingdom Metazoa; phylum Chordata; class Aves; order Otidiformes; family Otididae; genus Ardeotis; species Ardeotis arabs. Next base: position 74,164 of record JAAGAY010134131.1, on the reverse strand, counting down.
TCCACGACACTAAAGAAGTTAACCCCCTCAGGCTGAGGGAGGAGGCAGGGAAACCCATCCCTCTCATTTTTGCAAAAGCTGTTAGGTGTGAGCTGGTCACACCTAACAGGGGAATACAGGGGGTGGGCAGGTGTTGGCCTGTCACCTCTGAATTGCAGGTGTCCTTCGGCACTCGGTGGTGCCGACCACACCGACTTACCCTGCTGAACCCAATGCTTACAGGGAGCTTAAATCCACCCTGGCTGCCAGAGCCATTTTCTATACAATCCAGTCCACCTCAGTATCCTCTCTGTGCAATGATATCAATGGCCCTTGCGTGCTTTAAAGTTCTTGTGAGGGTATACTAGTTCAGTCTGAGAGGCACTTTGTGATAACAAAAGCTGTACAAGTATGATAGGAAGAGGGTTTCAACCTTCCTGTTTACAGGGAAGTTGTGATGTCATTACAGGTTACAAATCTTCTCTATAACTAAGAAATGCTACCTATCAGTAAATCTAAACAATTCAAGTATTTATCGTTTGCTGGAAAAAAATAATGTCAGATCAAAATCTGACTTCTCAAAGTATGGTTTAGATCTGTGTGTGGTCCTCCTTTCCTCCTTCCCTCCCCACCCAAATAATAACACAATGACTTACTTTAAACCCAGCCAGCAGCAGTCCTGCAAACAATTGTGTGATCACGTGTGGGAAGGAGACGGAAATCATAGTAAAAATAAAAAGAATAAATACTACTTCCAAAGACAGGCTAGTAGGAATAGTAGTAATATGTATGATAAATATATCTTTCTTCAGGATGAAATTGTTGGTATAAATTGTCATGTATAATATGATACATATACATATGATATATATGTAAAAAAATCCCTCCCAATATTTTAGTATTTAGGGGATCCTAGGAACTATTTTCAAGCAAAGGACCAGTCATTCAAATCTGTACGTTATTTCACTTATCTGAGGTTCAGATCCTGTCAAACTTGCCCCAGCCCAAAAGGCATCAGACCTGGCTGACAGCTGCTTCCCGTTGACAGCGAAAACGCCCCGCGTATCACCAAGTGAAGCTTCGGAAACACAGGCAAATGGTTGGATGGAAAACCGTAATTTATATTTTCCCAAATCAGTTGAAGTGAATCTCATTCATTGTTCCTAATAACAATTCTTTTTATTTACTCTCTTTGCAAAATGAAAGAAGACTTTGATGACAAGCAGCTGGTGGGACAGGTTTCCCAGCCACAGTATCAGGCACGCCTAGCATACAATTGACAAGCTTGTAGTTTCACGTATCAATTCAGCATGCAAATACTCTTATTATTCTTTGCATTGCTGCTTGCACGAAGACATTTCATTTCTAAGAAAAGCAGGAGAAATGGCTAGTGAACTGTAAAATTTGATTTCCTGTTTTCCAGCTTGTTAATACCTCTAATGCTTGAAAAACCCCTAAGGTATAGTAGCTGTTTCCTGTCTATCTCTGACCTATTCATTGTTTTCAAAAATCAGATGGCATCGTCAGTGAAAACTGCCTTCTCTAAGCAGATTGTGGAAGATGCAGGTCATGTCAGTTTTTTCTATAAGCAACTGAGTACATGATGGAGAATAACAGTTGGTGTCATAAAATATTTGATAAATATCCATGTATTATTTGTGTGGGAAGGGAAGGAGGACCACACACAAATCTAAACCATACTTTCGTAAGTCAAACTTCAATTCAGTTCACATAACTGACATTATTTTTTCTAGCAAACAATAAATACTTGAAATGTTTTGATTTACTGGCATGTACAGTTTCTTAGTTACAGGAAAGTTTTGTAACTTGTAATGGTATCACAACTAGTTGTGCTTAGAAGAGTCTTTTACAAAGATTTATGCATGTAGTGTGAGCTTTAGTGGCGTAAGGCTAAGCACATATGTTTGTAAGAGCAAGGCCAAAAATAGCGTGTTGCTTTTTAGGTAACCTTCCAGGAAAGTACAGCCTCATTTCCATTAATTTCCATCAAAGCCCTTGGCAGTTTATTTATTTTAAAATAATGACTTCACATGAAATAAAAAAAAAATATTTTAGGTGCACATTTGCTTTTTTTTTTTAACTTTTATTTTAGAAAGATTATCCTCTTTTATGTTCTGTGGATACAAAAGGTCACTCAACAAACTAAGCATTAGAAAATGTCACCTCAACCAAGAAATGCTGCCAGGGGAAGATCTACATGATCCTGGAAGTCTTACACAGGAGAAAAAAAAAATTAAAAAGAAAAAAAAAGAGTGAGACCTATGATTCTGTTCTCCCACAGACACGAGTTAAAAGATTGCTCTTGCAGTATATCCTAAAAGTTAGGAGGACAAGGAGGGAAGTGCATGTCAGGCAGAAGGGGCTATTGCAAGAGCCTAGATTATAATTAGAGAAAAATTCTTAGTGCTTGGTGAGGCAGCTAATGTTCCATCACTTGTTTCTTTTAACAAACTGTTACTGGCAACCACACTCTTAAGTGAAAAATAATCACAGAAAGGCACAGAGACATTAATCATTACAATGAAGCCATTAATGCAAAGCAAAATGCATATTTTCCATTTGAAGACATAATAATTAAGTAAAAAACCATTGCACATTCACTCTGCTGTGTGTCCTTCTTCTAATTTGCCCCTCAAGAATTCGGCTTCAGATTTGGAATACAATTCTAAGTGTCCAGTTATGAGATAACCCATTGACCAAAAAGGGCTTTCAGTGCTGCTGCTGCAGCCTCATGCTTTGTATACGGTTTTGACCTAAATAAGTTCCCTTTAAGGCAAAGAGTGTGCCCTTATGCCCTATTCCTAGTTACATTTTAACACAGCAAATGATCCACCTTGTCCTCCAGTCAGTTCATCAGCTCAATATAAAACACAAACAAATCAGCAGTAATACGCTACGGCTTCCGCTGTTCGCACAGATGGTAGAGACGCACCAACAATCAATTCTATTCACAACTGATTTTCCCAGAGCAAATACAGCCTCAACAATGTCATTGCAACTGCAGTAAGTATCATTGCAGGCATTTTCTGCAGGATCATGCACTGTGCCATAAAGCTGGGAACCTGCATGTGACAAAGCTTTCTGTTCAGCATCAGCCTCAGCAGGGCTGTACTTTCTCTGCATCGCTCATTACGGAAAAGCCGCTGTGACTGCAGCCTGGCCTGCCATGTGATAGCAACCTCCAACTCTCACATCTCCCAAGCAAAGATGGAGAAACTGGCTCGTATTCCCCAGCAGCCAGAGCTGCATCTCCCTCGTCCCCAGCACCACTCTAGCTCTTCATAAGCCCTCTCACAAGGTTGGGTTTGTTCGGAGCTGGGCAGCTGTGCCCAGCACAGAGTGGTGGAGCAAGGGCTGAAGCGGCAGGGATGGGCTGGGTGGCCCAACTCGGAGATGTGCCAGCTGCAGCCTGGTTGCACAGCCGCTACACCATCACTTAGGAACCTCCTTTCCTTTCTCCCACCTCTCAAAGCTCGCAACAGATACTTGGGATATCACTTCCGAATAGGAGAAACCTGAGAGACCTGAGTGGCCTTAGTTTAGATCAAGCATCGGTTCTCAGCAGCACAGGAGAAGCTCTTCTCATTTTCTGGCAAAAGCCCTCCTATAGCAGGGACGGCCTCTGACCGTCAGAGCCCCTGAAGCCACAAACAGGAGACTGTACAGGAAAAATAACACAGACCACAGCCGGAATCTTAATGACACCGCTAGCCCAAACGTCATCGCCAGTCTGTTCACGGTCAGCAATCACCAAGCAGGGGAAGGTACCACGGAGGTCATTTATTGCCCCTTACTCGTGTAGAAGACAGAGCTGCAGAGCTGAACACAAGAGATCCCACACAGATTAGAGAGCTTGACCTGGGCCACAGTAAAGAGAGAGCAGAAGCTGGTTTACAGCATGTCCTCAGGAACTGCTCTCCCCTTGAAGCCTCTTGCAACGTAGAGCCAGATGCTCCTCCCAGACCCTTCTTCAAGCTTTGTTCCCTGCTTGCAGACTTCCGAGTACTGTCGCTGTTACCAAAATCCAGAATAAAACTCCTTAACAGCAATGTGAAGTTAAGAAGCAGGCACTTCTTTATTGCAGCGCTGGGCACACGGGGGATCGCTCCACCTAGCGTGCGCACCTGCCTGATTCAACAGCACAGTTAAATACACATTCGATATACATATTCACTAGATTTACGAGAAATGTTATGCATAAACATCAGCTTCCCGAGAAATCATTATAATACATCTCCTCCCATTCACGCATGCTCAGTCATTTTAGTCGGGGGTCTTCTGGTGGTCTCGGGGGTCGTCAGGACGCCCCCTCCTCAAATTTGTTGGTCGAACCCCTCCTTGAATTCTCCATATATGGTCCTGAGAACAAGGTCATCTTGCCCTTGAATCTTTTGGCTTGAAAGTGATGGCTCAGAGCCCAAGCTGCATAGTTGGTGCCTCGTTCTACCACTCCCCAAACTACCCCCCGACATGCTAGGCTAATTTATTTCTAAGATAAGGATGATTTGTATTTCTAAGGTAAGAATATTTCATATTTCTAAGATAAGGATGCTAAGGTAAGGATATTTCATATAAAATTTAACCGTATAGTTCTATGGTTAACAAGAATCACCCTATATTTATATTCCAGAATCATATTGATTAAGTATTTTCCTATTATTAATCATTGGTATTATCATTGATTATAATTCTACTGATTAAAGTCCTTGATACCCAGATCGAGATGGAAAGGGTAGGGGGTTTCCTAGCAGCGAGCTGGTATCCATAACAAATTTGCAACATCGCCTTGTTTCCCCTCTTACTGGCCTTTGCTGGCACCACAGCAGCTTCACTCAAGTTCTTCTTCCTTTTCAGCAATGTGAGAAAAGAAATTACTTATATTGTTCACAACTCAATGTGCTTAAAGTCCTACACAGATTTGCTATTGAGGTATCTAAAGCCAGGATTTAAAATAGGAAAAGAACCAGGCCTAAAATAAATGCTAGTCTGTGCATATGTACATTTTATGTTATTGAGCCAACATTATGTCGATTATTATATAAAATCTTATATTTTTAGTTACATGTGTTATTGCCAGTATTGACTGGCAAAGACTAAATATTGTTAGAATACTGTTTGCTTTGCCATTTATGTATGTTCTTCATTTTTTTCCCCCGGTGTAAGAATTCCAGGCAGTCGACTGCTGACATATTATTATTCAGTATAGAGATTAGATATTAAATCTCATCATGGTGGAGAAGAAAGGTGCGTGTAAGGAAGATAAATCACAGTCTTGTGACTGAGGATTGTACCTTAGTGAGACTCAGAAAAATCTGGTAGTGCTCCTACCTTTGCTGCATTTGCCATGCAACCCTGCAGACATTCTTTGCTAGTGGTACAAAGAAAATATTTTCTAATTGTACAGCAGTCTTGTGAGATACAGGCAGCCTCTTGTGAGATGCAAGCAATTGCTGGGCATTCAGATGCTGTGAAGGGATGATGGGGGGCAAATAAACTCAGTGTAGGACTAGCCATCAGGAGATTATTCCTGACTGACTTTGGAGCAACTTCAGGTATGATGACAGTGACTAATAAGAAATAAGTTTGTGAAATGCAGGATTTTATTACATTATTCAGAAGTTATTTCAGTTTTCTGTGCAGAAAACCAGGCTCCACAGTACAGTTCAGTTCAAAGATCCCCTGCAAGAGACAGAGAGGCCAGCTTGCAAATCAAAGTGATATGGCTGTCCATGCCTAAGCTGGCAAGGTCAGGTGAAGGCTAATGGCAAAGTTACACTTCTAGAGTTCGAACTACCATCTGTGAACAGCACTGGGCTGGGCTGTGGTGACAAACCAACTCTTTGGTCCTAGCTACAGGATTCCCAGTGTTGCTTAGCAGAGTGTCACATAGATGTGCTTCAGGAGTAGATTGCACATGGGAGAAGCTTCCCATGGAGAAGCATGGGAACACAATACCTACAAGGAGAGCCCTAGATGGAAGAATGATCAGTGGCACAGTAAAAAGGAGAGATCAGGTTTTAGAAGCATCTTTCAAATAAAAGCAGCAAAGAGCATCTTCCAAACTGCCCCTGCCCTATTTCATCTCCTTCCTTCATGTGATCCCACTCTTCCCTACACTGGCCGTGGGTGACCTGAGACCTTTCCTGTCGTTCCTCTCTCATCCTCTTTGCCAATGACTTACCAGCGTGTTCCCTATCTTCCCTTGCTGGACCTTTCCCCACAAGGTACCTTCCCTCCTCTTCCCTCTCCTTGCAAGTGCTCGAGCACTCTCTTGACTCCACTTCTATCAGAGGATACAGCCCCTTCGATTACAGAATCCTGCTTCCGTGCCCGAGCATGGCCTTTGGAATCTATGGCCGAAGCCACCTTTGAATATTCAGCTCTAAATTGCAGCAAATTTGTAGCACTGGAGATTAGCTGGGTGGAAGGGAGCAAGGGAGGAAGAGAGGAAGGAAGGAAAGCAGTCTGTCTTACAGGTCGTCTACACATAGGGGTGCAAGCAAAGTTTAGGTTCTTTGCCTTTCCCCCAGGTTAGCCTAGACAGGAGGTAGTTAGGAGCAGCAAGCTGCCTGGGTGCACTGGTGCCACCATCCTCCTCTCTACTGTCTCGGCCAGCTCTGAGCACAGCGCTGAAGAGCTCACTTTTGCCTGCATGGATCCGCCTGGATGGATCCTGTGCCTCCCCTCGTCACGCAGCGCTGCGGAACACAGCAATAGATGCGGCCTTTCCTGTTTACTCCTCTGGGTGTGGTACAACAACTGCTCCAGGCCCTAATGTTGCAAAAATAAGTAAAGTTGGGACGCAGGATGTGTAGCTACTCTCTTGCTCTTGGTCAGCTAGATGGTTTGCAAGTATTTCCTACAACAATGCACCAGTTCTGCCTATAATGTTGTAATAATGAGACAAAAGGTTTTACAGAATATTGCCATTCTAAATTAAAACTCCTAAGGATGTCTGGTGGTTTTGCTTTAACATAATGTGAGACAATTAAATGGTGTCCCTGTTTTGTAGCCTTGCAGAAGCAGTAAAGGGATCTGCTGAAGCCATGGAAGAACCATTTTGAAACAGCTCAAAAATGAAGCCCTTGCTACTACAATCCCTGGGTTCCTAGTGGATATGTACTCTCTTTTTTTTTAGCAAGCAGACAAGCATTTTTTAACAGTTGTATTTCTGAACCCTGTTGTACTTTCTCACATAGTTTAAATAGTATACATTTGGCAAGTCTTGCCTTCTCTAAAACTATGGATAGTTTAAGGGAGGAACATTTCCAGTGTATCTCTTATAATTTAATGAGTGTACTTATTTGGAGTGTAACTGATTTGAAGGAGTAAGATTTGCTCAGAGAGGTCATGGGGCTTTTCTTCTTCTACCCTTGCTACATAAACACAGTCAGGTAATCCCATACCCTGAGTGCCAGATCTCTTTGTATTTGCTGAACTTTAAAATCCATGAAAGAATACTGAATTTATACAGTTACACACAATTGCAAAGTTAAGAATGTGCAGGACAATGGCCTAAACATTTAATGCAAGATAGATAGCACTTTAAAGATTTGCAATAAATGACAGTGCCAGATGAGGCCTGATCTGAAATATTAAAATATAATTTTCTATTTTAGTGAATTGTCATTGAACATTTAATGTGCATCCTGAACAGTTATCTAAATGAAAAGTCATCATCTAAGCAGTCAAACAACTTTCCCAGTTATAAGAAATGCTATGGAAAGAAAAATAAATGCAAAGAAAAGAGAAACCTATTAAAAAATAGCTAAGCAGGATGACTGGGTACGAGTTCTGCAAAATCCTTCAAGATTTAAATATATATGTAGGAATTTATCAGCTTTCAGACAAATATATTTCTTCTAAGTTATCCACATCAAAAACATTTCAGCAAGGGGAGCAAAGATGCTGATATTGCATGCTAGTACTAGAGATGTTTGAAATCTGCAGTACAAAACCAGTCTCTCCGGGACATTTAGTGAACAGATGTTCAGAGGCAGTCTGCTGCTTGGAGTACTCACAAATCAAAACCGTATGATAAATGTTACAGCTGCTGATGTTCACAAGAAGGACAGATTCTTTTTTGTGGATTTTTTTAATGTCAGCTCTACTAATCCTTGATGTTCCTACAGATTCAGAAAAATCCTAATAACTTATGCTGAGAAAACTCAGAAGAAATATGCAGATGGAAAGTAATTTAGTTATCAGCATTTCTAATTAAAAAAAAAAAAAAGTAAGAAGCAGGGTTTCTGAGGTGTGGTTTTCCTACATTTCTCTCTTGTCTGGATGCTTGGGGGTCCACAAGGGGTTGAAAGCACACCACAGACTGACCCCAGTGAGAGGTCTATTTCGGTCTGTCCTGCCTTCATAACACTGGCAGAAAGCCTCAGTCAAAAAGCTTCTTTCCTTCTGAAGACCCGAAGGCATTAGTGTTACCTTTTACTTGGTGCAGTCACTCAAGTCAGTGCACAGCGGTCTCATAACATTATTATTAAAACTTTTTTTTTTTCTTCCTTGGTAGGTACATTGTTTTTTTCTTGCTTTCTGTAGTCCAATGATTACTGATGGAAAAGATTCAACCCATTGATCCCTCTTTCCTTTCCTGAAGTTCTGTCCTACAAACTGGGCAGATGGGTATTGCTCAGATTCAAGAAGCACTTCCTTGCAGCTTCTCCTGATCATCTGTGAAATTTAGCATTGTTTATAACAGGGAGAAAAAGCACTATAGCACTATACCCTAGCAGCTATTAGCCAAATCCTATGTTATCAGTTAAATTAAAACTGAGAAAAAACTTCATGCTCTGGAGGAAGAAATTAGCATGCAGTTGGCAAGGCAGCTATATTAAACCAGATACAAATCTCAGCAGCACCAGAATTAATTAGGACTAATTGCAATCTACTTCTGCACTGAAGAGAGCAATTTTTTTTATGATTATGTATTTTCTTATCTTTATGTTTGAGCCTTTAAGATTACAATCATATTTTTAAATGTTACTTTGGTTTTATAACTGAAGATGGTATCTGAGGATAGACGCCATTGTATTAGGGCTGTTCTAGATAAAACAGCCTACACAAAAATAAATATTGAGATTAAAAAATAAAGTGCCCCAAAATCAGGAAATGTTCCAAGTAAGATAGGCTACACAATCTTATTTCTGTCCTGTTACGGACACAAAGGCTTATAAATGAAAGGTAAAAATTAATTATTTAATATTCTGCTATATTTGCTAAAGTGATGGAATGCAGCAGATTATCTGCTATTTGGCAGATGTGACCTTACTCTGTAAAGATATGCGTAGGCACAGAGGTGCACTTTCTTTATGATTACGTGATTATGAAAAAATACTTAGCAATAAGATTGTAAAGAAGAAGAGGTGAACGTATAAATCATGGTAACTTGTCTTTTAAACCAGAACTCTCTCCACAAGGTTGAAGGATGCAGTTGGTGAAATAAAAGCTTGCAGCCTGCCTGCTCTCGCAAACCTCTAGAGCGCTATAATAAGTTCAGCAAGCTGCTCATACATAGTCTGGTCTGCCTTCTTAAGGGTATGGTGATTTTTTAACCGTATTTCTAAATACAACTGACTTGTACTTCCACAATACTAAAATATCAGCAAGAAAAAAAAATCATATTTTCTTTTGCGATGCTTTTGCACATCTGTGCAAATTTAAATAACTACGTAGCCAGTGACATAAGAGTAAGGCCCACAGCTGGCTGCGGTGAATTATACTCTGTAATTGAATCAGCGTATGTGCATCTCAGCTCTGAAATTAGATGAAATGCAAAGGCTGCTGTGCTCGTGTATAGCTCTGCTGACTATATTGGCTTCCTTGTGAGTAAAGATACACATCAACATAGTGCACTAATGACAGGGCTGCTCTGCAATGAAATACCTCATGGTAGAGAACAGTCATATGTGAAAGAAAGGGGAATATAGGGGGAGAAAAGTCTCAGCTGCTCCATTTTTTCAATGCCGCTCAAGACATTAATTGCAGAAAATGAGGCACCTAAAAATATCTGAATATAGATTTCCTCACAGTGCTGATGTTATCCGTTACGCTTGTTTCTCTCCAGTGTATCCATTTGCCCAGTTCTCTCGGTCTTTCACTTCTGCCGCTTGACAGCAGAAGCTGCAGATCTGACTGTCTCCCCGTATTAGTTGGTAAACAGATGCTTTTCAAAGCAACAGCTGCATGTCAACAAAAAACTTTCATTTTCTTTTAGAGTTTTACAATAGGATAAAGCAGCTGGAATGCTTTGGAGATAAAGGAGCTCATGAATCATTCACTGGACACTTTTATACTGAAGTATGGCTATCTTCATTAAACAAAATTGCCTCCTGTCAAGGGCAGTGAGAGGGTTTGGGGAGAAAGGCAAAGTTGTTTCCACTTGAGACCCTGGATGATGACAGTTGGTGGCAAGGTGAAAATTAATCTCAATGTCATTTGGCAACATTTGTTTATCATTACCCTTTAGATCATTTCAATATAAAAATCTCCTGGGTTCAATACTCTGGAAAGTAATGCAAGTATGTCATTACCTGCAATACTGCAGTTATTACCTGCAATACTTCAGCAGGTATGTAGACTACAAATGCTCATAGCCAGCGACAAAGAACAGATTATGTGTGTTTACACAGATGGCTAAAATCACACAGTGCAGCGTATGAGGTATTTTATCCATTTTTTGGTAGGAAGGGGTGCAGGACGCCCTCCCAAGTGTTATGAGGGGCACCTGGGGAGACCCTACCTGCGAGCTGGCTCAGCAGGGCCAGTGCCCTGGGTTGCGAGCACCTCCTGAACAGGGCTTTGTTAGGATTCAGACTGATCCCTGGCCTTCCTGTTCTCCCCAGGGCAGAGCATAAACTGCTGGCATTTATCGTCCCCGCTGCTGGCAGTGTTATGAGAGATGCCATGTTGGTTAACTACTGCCGAGCATGAGTGCTGATCTGGCTCTGGCAAGCACCAGATGAAGATGGACGTTGCGGGGTCTTCAGGGGTGGAAAAGGCTGCTGGGATCAGAAGTGAGACAAGAGTCTGTTGCTGTCCTCCAAAATACCTGCCTGCTTGGACCCAGAAATACGTTTCAGTTCTCAAGGAAACCCCTAAAGTTCATATAGCACAGAAACGTTACTGCTGGCAGGTGTAAGGGAGCAGGCAAATGTCCTAGTTGGGTAGCCAACAATGTATTTAATAAATTGCACAGACAGAAAATCTGGGACAGGGCCTACAGCAAAGAATGGTCCTGAATTGCCAACAGAAGCAGCACAGCCCTTCAGTCGGGGTCTGCCAAGAGGGAGATATATGGAGGAAGCCATAGCAAGGTATTTATGAAGAAATGAAAAAGTTTTGGGGAGCTGGTTGAGAAGTAACAGTGAGCTACCTCCTTCCAACAAGGGAACTTGCAAACGAGTCTAGGGTAAAACAGGGTGAGAATCTGCAGACTAGTTCTTCAGAAACACTCCATGTGTGGACAATGACTACTACAGAATTACGAATTCCTTGCTAATGTTGTACCATTCACCAGCAAAGCTGAATATGCTAAGGCAGAAAAGGGCACTCTTATTCCAGACATCGTTTCAGAATGATCCTGTGTCGATAGGGCCCCCTAAGGAGAGGATATACAATCCTCATTAACAAATAGTTTCTGATTTCCAGTCAATTCTGATGAATACATAGAGACCTTGACCACTAAAAGTGTGGAGTAAAATAGAATGTGTGCCCATACTGCAATCAGTATGTGACTGCAGCTTGCAGGGACAGTCTGGAGTTAATTTCTGGGCTGATGACTTGGAGAAAGATGTTGTAGCAGCTTGGCGTGGCCAGCTATGCCAAACACTTACTTGGACTCTCAAATAGGCTTTGCAGCCTCTGCTGACCTTTGTGACAACACCTTCTAGCCTCAAGCTAGCTTCAGTATATTCTACATAAGTTACGCTTACGTCTTTGCCTTCAGGGCAGAGAGGCCATGAGCTATGCGACCTGACCATGCTCCCACAGCTGGTGAAGGAAAGGTGACTATAGAACCACTAAAAATCTCCCACTGAATATTTTCTCCCATTTCCACCCTGGATGTGTGTATTTGCGTACATTCCAAATAACTGCAGCCTTCTAGACAAAGCTACTGTACTGAAAAGAGAGCTCCACTCTGTACTCCAGCTAGATGCAAGAAGCATAGCTGTTCACACTGGTCAGCTTTTGGCCAGCCTTAATGATATCTCTTCTACTTGCAGACACTTCATGATGATAGTGCATCACTGCTGTTTTGAGTCTTCTCCAGCTTGGTGCATCGTAAAGAATTTTGCTCACAGTGATTCAGCTGCACTGTTCTTGGCAGCTTTAGCATGGACAGTGCTGCCAGCAGAAACCTCAGGAGCGAGGATAACTGACACGATACCGAGAGCAATGCAAAGCTGTTGGCAAATAACAGCTCTTAGTACCACTGACTGCGCTAAGCAAACTTCCTGCAGCTCCCTTGGTACATGCAAAGTCATTCCCTGGGTTTTCAGACGGTCTGGTTGAAGCAAAGAACATTATGGGAGGCTACTGAGTGATGCCATCTGGCAATGTTCCCACACTAAAAAATATAGTGGAAGATAAATACTATTTTTTTTCAGGAGAGTTTTCCTCCTCAGTTTTCTGTGGATTTTATGCTGTGCATATACAGTGGTGAATGGGGAGTATAGTGCCTCTTTTTTCTCTCAAGCTCAGAACTTCTTTGGTCTGGTGCCTTTTTGTTGGTGAATGTTTTTGCTCCTAGCTACATTTCTGTGAAGGTGTTTTGTGGCCTTAGCATGCTGTCAGTTACAATTTAGTAAATCCTAGAGAGGCCTTTACATATTCTTCTACCTCTCATTGAGAACAACTTACAATTTTGAGGAGAAAAACAGTAGCACCTGTTAAATTTTTGAATCAGTGAACTTCTAGCCTTGCATTCTTCACACAGGCTATCTACCTCAACATTTTAAAAGCTGCATTTCAATGCAAAAATCAAATGCTATCTCTTTTTTGATACAGTGGAAAAGCCAAACTTTTTCTTAAACGATCTCCTGAGTGACTGATGGCCATACTTCTGGAATGAATCTAAGTGAGTGGCCCATCTCTTCTGAACACTCTTATCAGTGCTTCCAAGGGGTTTGTAAAGGACAACAAAAAACTGTGGTACAGTAATTATTGTGATGGCAGACTAGAATTTCAAGGCTTGGGTGCTTTTTCATTTAAGAAACAGTTGCAGTGATTTAAGATGTTGCCAATCCTTGCTCGCCTCCCTGCTCAGCCCCAATTATCTTTTCCAAACCTCTTGCAAGTAATACTTAAGTGTTCCTAAGCCAATATCCTATGAAATGTGGAAGCTCAGCATCAACTGCCTCTCACAGTGATTTGGCTTCACATACCAGACTACTAGATTTCACATCAAACTGGCTGAAGGACTATTTTGCTTTACTGATTCAAGAGGGGAGGATGTGGAAAATGTGGTTGTGTTCACCTCTGGCAGAAGGACAACAACAAAGAGTTGGTCAATAACAATTTATATTGTGGCAGCTATTTCTTTACTGAATGTCTACCTAAGACCAATTTTCCAATACCAAAGGGAATAAATCCAGAGTTAAACTCTACAGCTGACCACTAAGTTAGTTACTGCACCAACGTTTTTTTGACTGCTATGTGATTTTGGTGACTACTAACTGATGGCAAGCCACTCTAATAAACCTAATCAAATAAATCAATCATTCATAAGAGTCATAAAAGAAAAACTATTCCCTTTGGCTCCACAGTCTTCCATTACCTGGGTGGATGCATTTGCTGAAGACAGAGCTCTACTAGACTAATTCAAGTCAGGATGACAAATTCTGTATTCCAGATGACAAAATATTTTCCATCAGAGAAAGAACTTTTTTTAAAAAAAAGATAATTATTATCTTTCAGAGATAGATCTCTTCCATATTGGTGACTCCAGTTTGTGACTACAATTTGTTAGAATTTGAACTGAATACTCTTTATTTTCAGAGTGTTGGTTTGAGCTTGTCAATAATCTGTAATAAGTGAAAAACTGTCAAAATCTAGTGTGCTTAATGTTAGGAGAAAATAATAAAGGATAGAATCTAGAAAGTCATTATCAAAACTTCTTCACATACACTAAAATTGGACAACTTGGAAAAAGGTATGAAAGGTTTTGTTTTGTTCTGCAGCTGACCTGGCATAGTACATCTGCACTCTGAATACATGCAGCAAGGAGAAAAGTCTTGGAATACTAAGTATTTGCCAGACTTATGTTAATCATCATTAAAGTGGTTTTGTACCCTCAGTGACCTGCTGAAAGAACTTTGAGCTTGAATGTTTGTCTTTGGGGTTTTTTTTCCTGTTATGCTAATAAAAAGTATTACTTCTTCATTTAAGTTTTGTGTCTTCATATAAGCTGTGGGGCATTCCCCCAACTTCTTTGTGATACTGGAGGAATACTGATTGGAAAGCCTTGGGTGAAAGGCAAGTATCCAGGCATATGAAATGATCTTCCATGGACTTACTTGCAAAGTGGTAGTTATTTACGCTTAAATGATGTCCCTTGAGGTAATGCACTTGAAAGCAACACTTGCATGCAACACCAAGATTTCTGAGGCCATACCCCTGGATTCTCAGTATTCTAGTAAGCTGAGATGTACTGTGAGTAGTGGAAAAACTTTTTTTTTTCCCTTATGGGTGTAAAGATATGTAATAGAAATCCTAGAATTGGTCTGTATGTAAATGTGTGTGTGAAAGCACCACAAGATAAAATGGAGCAAAGCAGCAAAGCTACATCACAGTGGAAGAGCCATTCCTCTTCCTGTTATCTCAGCATCAGGACAGACCATAATCACAAAGATATGTGAAGTGAAGAAGCAAACAGAATAGGCAGCAACCTGAGGCAAAAAGATTGTCCCATAACAACTATTGCCTCCTAAAGAGTATAAAAACCTGTCCAACCCAAATTTATAGTCAGCAATGAACAGGAACCCAAGAGATGTAGTGAGGACCTGAAAGCTATTTGGTGTTGCCATCCATATGACATAGATCCTGGCAAAATTGCTCGGGCATGCAAGTATGTGGGCAGAATCAACTTACTTAGCGGATTATAAACTAAAATCATGTTCTGCCTGCCTAAGGTCTTGTATTGCCTTTTGTTGCACTAACAACCTACAAGGACCGTGTATCTCCCAGTGTGTAATACTATGTTATGCTTTGCTTTCTTCCAGGTCAGACCACTTGAGTTAAAAGTTTCGGTACAATTAGAGACAAGCATTCCTGTGTGAACAGTAATTTAAAGGTAATATTCAGCAAAGCAAAGCATGGGAGACTTTGGTTAGAGGGGGTACAGCCACTTTCTGTGACTCAGTGGTCCAAAAGGGACGGAGATGACACTGTCACACTACTGATTCTGGTGATACTGTTGCTGATGAAAACCATTATAGCCTATATTTAAGATTAAAAGATTGCACCTGATTTAGCTCATGGGAAGAATAAACTTCACATTTTTAAGTTAATTCTTCATTTTATTTCTCTTTGCATTGTCAGAACAAGGAGTAACGTCCTCTGCATGTCCCTGAGTAAGAGAAAAACCCTTAACCTTTAATGAAAGGTGCTGAAGGATTGAGTCCCTGCATGTAGCTGAACCCCCTCCCTGCCAGAATCAGAGAGTCCTCACTGAAAGGGATGTAGGGAAGAACAAGAGCAGAAGACCAAGAGAAAATGAACTAACTGTATCAATTGTTGACAACGTGACAGACAGCATCTGCAGTGGATATCACTTGCGTTAACATCAGACTCCCAGTACTGGTAGTCCCTGTTGCAGGATCAGTCATAAAGAGGATAACCTTTGCTGACCTGACAGCTACCAAACAGGATGCCTGGGAAAACCACAGTGATTACCTCAGTCCGTTGCCTCATCTTTCTGCTACACTGCTTTCCTCTCTCTGCTTGCTGATCTAAATACTGGTAGGAAGCATTGCTATCTTTCATTGTGCAATATTGTGTTATGGACTTATTTAATGAGGTTGTCTTTTTCTTGCGCAAATTAGCACAGAAATTCTCTCACAGTTCACCCTTCAGCAAACAAACTGTAACTTGAGACATCACAAGAAAAAGCATCTTTTAGGTATGTTTCTTCCACATTCTTTTGCTTGTTCATTCCACGTGTGCTTCTTTTTGGGGAGAAATGGACAATTTTGGTGGAAAGCAATATGCGTAAACACACACATGCACACACAAACCAAGATATTTCATATCTTTTAAAAATCTAGAAATATAGCCAATTGCCCACTTCCACAGAACTCCACAGCACTTGCTGGTGTAAAGCTTAGTTAGGTAAGTCTTCACCCAGCTGCAGGCACAGATATACTCCCAGTGCTTCTAGCCTTAATTTTCCCACGAGAAAATTAGTTTGCAGCATGCTGTAACCCCTATGTGTATTTCACCATTACTCTATGCAACAAACAAAACGTTAGTTGCTATGCAGCATATTCACTAACAATTGTAAGGAAGGTTCTCTTTTTCTTTTTCTCTTAGCTCAGCAGCAACAACTGTGCCAAAAAAAAAGGGTTTTCTTTTAACACAATCTTTTTTTTTCAGGATAGAATTTCTGAAGTGATCAAAGATGACCCTGTTAGCTGAGGTCTGATCCAAGACCCATTGGAAGTCTGTGCTTTATGCAGAAAGATCACCTGGTAGGCATTATCAAAGTCCTGCTGCATTCTGAACACAAAGAAATGAGAATCCTGAATAGTATTGCGCCTTCCTGTATGGCAACAACTCCCAAACCAGTTTGCTGCCCAGTACTTGCAAGATTTCAGTGGCAGCAGCTGATAGCTTGCTTTCCTCTGAGACAGTAGCTACCATGGCACTTCTTCAGGCTTCCTGGAAGCTGCTGTTATCCCAGAAAAAAAGGGGCAAGCTGATGTCTGAAAAAAAAATGGCATCATGGCATATTGCCACATGCTGACCTACCCCACTTGGAATGGGTCTTTACACAGACTTAGTTTTGTATTGTTAGGTGAACAACACACTTAATGCCATTATCAGTTGCTTAGAAAAATACTACTAAAATATAATGTATTTTGAGGATTCTATTCTATTAAAATAGTTTTATTGTCTTCATAGCATATTTTGGAAGTCCTTTTAAGAATGAATTACAAGTGTGACCTGACATGCAGTTTAGTGTTCTTTTATCCCTTCTTAGGAGGAGGGTTCTGTGCTTTTAATTTTAGCATGACTTCCTTTTCCTTTGCTACGAAGTGCCTATATTGCTACTTATTTACATTGTACTACAAAAGCTTTGCTGAATAAATGTGCCTGGGATTTGTGTTGACAGGTGGTGAAATTTATTGTCCTTAATTCTTGTAGGAGTCAGCCCCAATGAAACTGGGATTCTTCTGTGACCACCCTCTCTGACCACCATCTCACACATAGATAAGCCCTAAGGCACAGCACTACAGGAGAGGCTGCGGGTTGCTGTAGCAGGAGGGAAGAACCAAGTTTCACCTCTCCGGGGCCCACCTTTTCCCTGCGGTTGATTGCAAGAGTGTGTTACATTACCCCTTAACAACCTGTGGTAAATTCTTCCCTTTCCTCTCCCTGAGTACATGGAGACAGGGGAATGTTTCCACATTTCTGCCCACCACCTCATCTCTTTGTGTTCCACATGTTACCAGAATATTTCTCGTCTGAACTCTTCTCTAGGGTCTGAAAGTGTACTAGGCCTTAATAAAACATGTACAAGATCAACAGTATACGGCCTCTAGATATTTCCATTGTGGAGCCAAGTAACTGGGGAGGAGAGGCTGATGAATGACTCTATGGCCACACATGGGAAAGAGGGAAAGTGTTTCCAAATGTTCTTTTAAGCCCTGTAACATATTTTTTTAAATTTTCACATTTCAAGTCAAAATCCCCTGAGACAGAATTTCTGACCTTCACTATCTTATGGAAACTGTTTGTTTCCACATGTGCCACTGCCAAAATGCTGAGTAGGCATTTGAGATTTACCTTCAATATGCCATTTTAGCTTACAAGATGCTTACTGGGAACCTAGGAACTTTGTCCTGAAATAGGTGTAATTTCTCATTTCTCTGCAAACACTAAGCAAAGCATATAATGCTACCTGAGCAAATGCCACTGAGGCATTAGAGATGATTGATAGGATATCAGCATACTTACTTAAGAAATAGAAGCAAAGAGCACTTGAAAGTCTATCACAAAGCTGTATTCCTTTCAAAAAAAAAAAAAAAGAAAAGGAAACAAGATAATTTATGCTTACACTAGCAAGTAGTACCATGCAATAGGAGTGGATCTGTAGAGTAAAGCAATTGGTTTTGAGGATCTTGACTCCATGCTAAATATATTTGTGGGTTTTTACAAATTATTTCAGATGATCTCTTGTCTGGTTCTGTATGTCTGAGACCCTCATTGGTAGATGGAACATATTTCTAATTTAGTTTCACTCAAAGAGAAATCCAGTTCATCTGCTCTTTGACCTGTCTGTAGTGTAAACCAACCTGCACTAAGTGGGGACAAACAGAAGGTTTGCTACAAAAGTTCACTCCTGGTCCAAACTAAAATGCTAATGTTAACCCAGAAGGCTTACAATCAGGCTTCTGGAGGTACTTCTTTTGGGAAGTAACTTAAATTAACAAAAAAAAAAAGAAAAAAAAAAAAAAGCATTATCTGAAAAGTTATCTATCCTTCCCTACTTACTTGTTTCACCTGGCCACAGCATAAACAAAGCCACTTTGTGTCTCATTCAAATTCTCTCTATATACTGTCTCTGCTGTGGCATATTACAGCATGGACTCACTCATGGCGCAAGGGAGACAAAATTTATTTTTACAAGCAGTGTTTTATACTCTTTACCTGGATGCTCGTTGTCTACGATTTCTATTCCTATAGGGCAACTATTTGCATGAGCTCTACCACCCCACCACTTGTCCAATCAGCTTCACGCTCCTGGCTGATGTTGTAGCATTGTTCTTCATCACGTACTTCTTATTTTGTCCATCATACCGTTGCTTCTTAGCACGTACTCTCGCTTTGTCCATTGTGCTCAGATCCTGTTCATTTCGATACCTTCACCCATATTCCCATCCGCATTACTCACTTCGATACATTCGCTCATATGGATACATTTGCTCATATTCCCATCCACTACATTTCCCCCTTTTCTGTTTAAGAAGTCCAAAGCAAGCGCTACATTGACATGCAAAAGCATTACCTTGTTAATACTGCATTCGATCATTCGCTGCACACAAGTTAAAAAACATGGAGTACAGACGCAAATTAGAAAAAAGACAAATATCCCTAATAAGCATAAAATAACAAGTCTTTTAAGCCATAGCCCAAGGTTCCCAAACCATGGAAGAAAACCAAAGAAATCATCTTCTGAATGTAACTTCAATTGCTGGGTCAAAGCCTTCAATTGATCAATACTCGCGTGAATTGATCCCGAGTGGTCACTAAGGTTCATACAACACATGCCTTCGAAATCCTGACATCCGTGGCCTTGAGCTAGGAGTAGAAAATCAATTGCTGCTCGGTTCTGTAATATAGCATGCCTTATTGACTTAACATCTATTAAAAGGCCTTGCAAAGCAACATTAGTTGCATTGCTTTCTCTAGCAAGCCAACACCCTAACTTGTTAATCATATTTAATGTGTGTGCAGTCCCTATGGATGCAATCAAGGAACCAAAAATTCTGTCAGCTGTATTCCAGAATTCTACATTTGAATCACAGTTCTCTGGGAATGTTTTTACAGCTCGTCTCGTATGACGACTGAGTTGATATGTCCAATTATGAGATGGAATACTAGGATGAAATAGCGTTAGTTGGCCAAAAGTACATGGTCCTCCCACAGCCTTCCCAGGAATACCTTTCCATGCCCTATCTCCACAAATAAAAAAAAATATCTTCAGGAAGGCTGATAGCATCAATTCCAGGGATAACTTGACTTGATGCAGTGTTATTACACCAAGTCCAGTTCTTAAAAAATTCCCTATGTGGTGAAACATCAAACTCAGAACTATTCATGTATATTTTAGCCATGTAGTTCAAAGAGAAACAAATGTGACTTTTCAATGTACCCATAATGTCTAATTCCTGTGGTTGAATTGGCAAGGCTGGAAAATCATTTACCATGTTTAGTGAGGTATTATACCAGCCTCGTGGTTGCAAGGTGGTCTTTCACCATGTCTCATGACACCACCAGAGAGGCTCAAGAATACCTGGTTTTTTGCATGGACTTTGCACTGAAACATTGTAAAAAGTATCTAATTCCTGACTTGCCAATGGTACCAAACAGGTACGAAAAGGAGCAGTTGGTGTAGCGATAGAAAGACACATGGTACTTGTGTTCATTGCTTTAGTAAGGACAAGCCAGACATTGCTATTAGGTGCATTCAAGCCGACAGCGGGCAATCCTGTGACTCCTCCGATGAAGCTGAGACATAGGGTCGCACAAAACGCGATGGAACCCTTTGCAGTCGATCACCTGTAGAAACACAAGCATATCCCCGACCCCAGATTATTAAATCTTTTGGTCCTTCCCATTGTCCTGAAATTGGATTCTTTACCCTTACCAATGGTTTACTTTGAAAAGGTACAGATGAACCATGTTGTTTTTCATATTTTGACTTATATGTCTCATCTTGATTCAAAAAATTAAGGATATAAGTTGCTTTCCATAACCTTTCCTGTGGAGATTCCAACCCCATATTCCCCCTTTTTTGTTTATTGAGCTGTTCTTTCAAAATCCTGTGAGATCGCTCAATAATTGCTGACCTGTGGGTGAATGAGGAATACCTGTAACATGTTCAATACCCCATTGTTGTAAAAATACTTGAACGTGTGCAGAGCTATAAGCAGGCCCATTGTCAGTCTTCACGCTTCGTGGAACACCTAAAATTGCAAAACAGGTTAGCCAATGTTTACAAACATCACGTGCTCTTTCTCCCGCGTGTGCAGTAGCAACAAGATACCCAGAAAAAGTATCTACTGTTACATGCACATATTTCATTTTACCAAACTCTCCAAAGTGTGTGACATCTGTTTGCCACAACTCATTACCTTTAATTCCACGTGGGTTAACTCCTTCTGTGGCAGGCAACGGGGCTAAGAGTTGACAATTAGGACAGGCTGCAAGAATACTACGTGCCTGAGTCATGGTTAGCTGAAAATGTCTTTTAAGTGCACTAGCATTTTGATGATAAAAGGAATGTGACAATTTAGCTTGCTCAAATCAATTAGGAACTATTGCAGACATAGTGTAGAAATCTGCTAATTGATTACCTTCCATTATAGGACCAGGTAAATCAGTATGATATCGAACATGCATAACATAGAAATCATGCTTTCTTTGATCTATTAAGGACCAAAGCATGCAAAGCTCAGCCATTAAAAAAGTTATCCACATTCTTAATCATTGAATAATCAAGTCTCGCTACTATCCCTGCTACGTAAAATGAATCTGTTACAAGATTAACAGGCTCATCCTTAAATTTTAACAAAGCCATGTTTACTGCAGCCGACTCAATTACTTGAGTTGAGCCCTGTGGAACAATTTTTACTTCATGTTGCCATTCTGCCTCTTGGGATGGTTTCCATACCATGGCTGCTTTCCTTGATTCACCAGAGCAATCTGTAAAGACAGTAATGCCTTGTACAGGAGTTGGTCTGCAATGTAATTTTGTATACAGGGGCAATTTAGTAATTTCAGCCCAAATTCGATGTTTGGGATAATGAATAGAGATTTGGCCTTGAAAATCAGCTAAAGCAATTTGCATATCTAGATTCTCAGCAAGAAGCCAATTCAAATTTTCTTTGGTTGCAGGAACAAAAATTACAGGTGGATCTATTCCATCAAGAGCCTGTAATCTGGCCCTTCCCTTTTGTATCAATTGAGCGTAAGCTTCAAGAATTGTTACCACTGTTTTTGATTGAGAATGTGGCAAAAAGAACCATTCAATTACTCGTAGAGGGTCTTTTGCACTCTTTTCCCATTGAAAGAGAACTGCAAAAGGCTGAAAGACATTAGCAATTATTGCCAACATGATTGGTAGTTCAAGGAGATGTCGCCATCCTTGACGATTTTCGATTGCCTGTGAAAAGAAAAAATAGTGAAAAAACAGTCCTTTAAATCAATTACTGTTAAAGGCCAATTGGCTGGAAGCATAGATGGTGAGGGCATCCCTGGCTGAAGAGCTCCCATAGGCTCAATTACAGCATTAATTGCTCTGAGGTCGTGTAGCAAGCGCCATCTACCATTCTTTTTTGGAATACAAAAAAACAGCAGTGTTCCAAGGGCTCACAGAGGCCATGATGTGGCCAGCTGCCAACTGTTCCTCCACCAGTCTATGTAGTTGTTCCAGGCGTTCTTGATGTAGGGGCCATTGATCAACCCACACAGGTTGCTGTGTTAGCCAGGTGAGTTTGAAGATCGGTTGCTGCCAGGCTCTGATCAGTTTTTCAATGTCTGCATACAATTTCTCCGTTTCAGTTCTGCTCTGTGGACTGTAGTTCCAAACTGTCCAAGCACGTCTCGTCCCCATAAGGTGCACAGAACTGGACCAATAAAAGGAGCAGCATGGGCTACCTGTCCATCTGGTCCGATGATCACTCGAAGATGTGCACTTTGTTTTGGTCGCTTCATTCCTCCTATTCCCACAGTCGTGGAAGCAGGGTCTGCTGTGGGCCATTCTGGCGGCCAGACAGAACTCTGGATTATAGAGACATCCACACCAATATCTACAAGTCCTGTAAAACAACGTCCGTCAATGGTGCATGTTATCATTGGTTGTATCCCCTTTATAGATTTTGTCCACAATACTTGCGGTTTTCCACTGCTGTCAAAACCTTTTTTATGGGTCCAGATTTCCCAGAAGTTTCCCCTTGAAAAGGTACAAGCTGTGTGATATGCTGTCCTGCTGAGATAAAACAAGGAGGCACCGGTGTCCATGCCATGATTTGAATTTCTCCACTGTCATCTGAATCAATGATTGCAGATAAAACAAAAAGTCCCAATTTAGTGGTTGACGATTTACCAATTAGCAAAGCATGCATCCCTTTTCCCATCGGACCCCAAACTCCCATCGGGATAAGAATTACTTCAGTTGTTGTTATTGTGACTGAGTGGGCAGCGGCCAGCTGTGGTGGCTGGAGTGAGGTCGCCTACCACACAGTGTGACATGGATTTATTTGATTGTCTGGGGCGCATGGCCTCACCCCCTGTCTCATGTTTCCCGAGTGATCTGATAAGGGCTGTCCATCAGCGTGATATCTGGAATGACATTCATTAGACCAATGTTTTCCTTTCCTACAACAAGGACAGTCTTGGGGCGGAAAAATTTTTCTGTCTGCATTTTTTGGGCAATCTCTCTTTAAATGTCCCAAAGAACCACAACAATAGCACCTGCTTTGTCCTGACCTTTTATCCAATACTTTTAACTGTGCTGCGAGGGCATTAGCTAAAGCATCAGCTTGGTGTCCTGTTGAGCCAATATCTTGACATGCTCTGACCATATCAGCCAAAGAGGGATTATGGTTTTTCATAGGTCGCAATACATGCTTACAATCATTGTTAGCATTTTCAACAGCCAATTGTAATAGCAACAACCCTCTTGCATCATCATTGTCAATCTGCCGCTCTAAAGTAACTTGCAGACGATCTATGAAATCTGCATATGGCTCATTAGCTCCTCACAGCACCTTAATAAAAGATTGAGGTCCTTCACCCCTTGATGCTGGAATTTTTCGCACTGCCCTAAGAGCAATATGTCTAATTTGAGTATATGCTTCCTGCGTGAACTGTGCCTGCAGGAGCGGGTTACTGTAAGCACCTTCTCCTGACAATTGTTCATATCCTATTGGAATTTGTTGATTTAAATTTGTAACACATTGCACAATACATCCTTCTTTAAAATCTGCATGCCACATCATGAATTGTGTAGGTGTTAACACCATTTTCATTAACAATTTCCAATCATGTGGAGCCAGAGTATGTGACTCTGCTATTGCCTCAAGTAAGGTTGTGGTAAAAGGAGAATGTATCCCTCCCTCCTTTACTCTTCGTCGCAGCTCCTTTATAGCATCATAACTGAGAGGCTGCCAAACCGGCTGCTGATTAGCTTGATACATAACCAGACGGGCTAAGGCCAATCACCATTCTGCATTGCCTCCTTTTTACACTCTTCCCAGATATTATGCATTTCAGCATTCACAGCTGCATGACTAACATTCACATTTCGCGAAGGAGAGAACAGATCAGGTTTCTTTTCAGAGTCTATTGAACCCACATTAAATAAATCTACCTCTGGAGAGGTTTTGTTATTAGCAGGCACAGAATCAGGAAAAGAATTGATAGGTGGAACCCGAGGCAAATATGGCACGCAAGACTGCGGCAACGGCAGCGACGGTAAAGGCACGGAAGCGGGGTGTACAAGCAGAGGTTGCAGGGGAACAGGAATACAGCACAGAGTTTTCTGCATCGACCCACAGCACAGAGTTCTCTGTGCTAATCCCTCCCCCCCACCAGTTTCTGGGGAGATACCATTGTTACAGGGGGACACGCTTACAGGTTGAGGGTCTGGTAATGGGGGTGCTGATGCCTCAGGCAAAGAAGTATTAGTAGATTCTGTTGAAAAATTCTCGAGGGTTAGCATGATTTGTACCCAAGTGGCTAAGTTTTTGCAAGCTTGGCTGTCTCCTGCTGCAGTGGCATTTTGAAGGCTTGCACCCACTCTTTCCCAAGCCTCTAGTTGAAAAGCCCCATCTTCAGGAAATTGTGGATGATTATCACAAATCCACTCTAATAAAGTCATTAATTGTGGGCTGGTAACAGTTCTGCCCTGAGTTTTTAGCATTCTTCTCATTACGTCAATGCTTTGCATTTGTTCTGAGGATATTTTCCCTTCCATGGTTCCCAGTTCCTCACCTGTGTGCAGGTGATGAGCGTGCTTTCTGATGTGTGGATCCTCAATCCCGGTTTCTGGATTCCGGCCTCTGGTTCAACTGGGCTATGCCATCAGTGCGGGCTCTATTCAAGCCTCTTTTGAAGTCTCTGTCCCTGTTCGGGCGCCATCTGTGGCATATTACAGCACGGACTCACTCACGGTGCAAGTGAAACAAAGTTTATTTTTACAAGCAGTGTTTTATACTCTTTACCCGGATGCTCGTTGTCTACGATTTCTATTCCTATAGGGCAACTATTTGCATGAGCTCTACCACCCCACCACTTGTCCAATCAGCTTCACGCTCCTGGCTGATGTTGTAGCATTGTTCTTCATCACGTACTTCTTATTTTGTCCATCATACCGTTGCTTCTTAGCACGTACTCTCGCTTTGTCCATTGTGCTCAGATCCTGTTCATTTCGATACATTCACCCATATTCCCATCCGCATTACTCACTTCGATACATTTGCTCATATGGATACATTTGCTCATATTCCCATCCACTACACTCTGCTACCAAGAAGGTAACAACCATGATGAGAACCACTTATTTTGCTCACCAATAATTGTCACCTTGCACAGTCCCATCTTCCTGTATCCAGCTATCTTATTCTCAAAATCTAGGACTAAGACAGATCTTCAGGTCAACAACCAACGTCTTCCTATGGTGTCCATAGAGTGTTGACAGAATCAAGTGCTGACCTGTGACTGTGGTACACAGATGTAATGGTAACACATAACTAATAATAAAGCTGTCCTGGCATCCAACATACTGCATCCACACCACTCTTCCAAAAAAGAAACCAGGTTCTTCACACCCTCCTTAGCCTCCCATGTGCAAAATTTTTGAAAGTGAGAGATAGACAAAAATGACTTCTCACACAGAAATAATGTTATCATGTAGTCTGGACTTGTCTCCCTAAGCCTCAGCAAAAACCAGGTCCTTCTTAAGAAAGAGGGCAGAGGTGTTATGTTAACAGTTGTCACTGCTCTACTGTTCCCCCAATGTACCTCACAGCAGAGACTAAAGGAAAAACACAAAACAATAAAGCCAAACATTAACAGTCTGAGCATGTGGCTAGAAACCTGAGCTAGGATTAGCAGTCAGCAGTTCTGATTCCCTAAATTACTTTGGCCAAGTTGCTTAGGTCTGTTTACATTAGATTTCCAGCTGTATGGAGAAATAGTTCAAATATGAAAGCTTAGATTTCTCTAAAGCCCCCGGTGTTAAGGATTTCCTCAGCTGATGGATGCTCAGTCTCAGACACCTTTTAAAGAGGCTCTCTGCAGCATCTCAAATCACAAGATGCTTTTAAAATTCAGGTTTTATTTAATTCAATCCAGTTGTGCTGCCTCTCAACAAAGCAGCAATTCTGTTAAAACCCTTTTTCTTGAAAAAAAAAAAACCTCTTTGAAGAATATTTTAAATGCATGTCAAATAAGGTCTCAGCAGTGTTCCATTATACTGGAAGTCCCTGTGCTCACATTTAGCTCAGTTGTCCCCCATTGAAGTCCCAGTTACAGAACCTGTTTATACCAGTAACTAAGTAGAAATTTTAAAGCTTTCCTCCCATGCCAGCAAATGAAAGGATGTAAATGGAGTTTTCACCTTCTTTCTCAGTTTCCTCATCGGCAGAAGACAGACAAATGGCAGAGGGACAATACTACTAGCTGGCTCACTCAGGGAACTGAATGCTCCAGATACGCCAGTGAACTAGCGAAGAAGTGCTAACACTATTGACATGCAGGGTCTGTGGTGCAATCTCCCATTTGACACAAACTAATCTGAAACCAGAGCCTGAATGGAGCCATCCCTGCTCTTGCCCTTGGCCATGTCCTCCCTGTTGTTCTAGGTTTAAGACCAGGAAGACATGCAGGGAGTACGCCTAGCTTGATCATCTGGCTGACAACCAACTCTGCTAAAAAAAATAAATCAAGTAGACTGAGGACCTCATTCAGCTCCCCATTGACCACTTGAATGTTAGTGTTGACACAACAGCCGGGCAGAAGAGTGACTACCAAGACGGGAGATCAGGTCTATCCCTTTTAGCATTATTACGGTCTTAGCTGTTCATAAAAACATACTCTGAAACTTATCACAAAATGGTATTAACAGCATGATGAACTTTAAGCTAGCCCAGAGAGAATGTGTTCAAGTGCAGTTCTGACCTGACAGGGCAGTGTGGCTATCTTTCTTTCCTCCCATTTTGGAAGAGGTAGCTAAGCCACTTTAGCCGCAGACACCACTGCAAGTAACTAGTGTGAACAGCAGCAAAGTTTATTTGCTGGATACTGGTACCCACCAGTTTTAGAACTGAATGCAGAAATGTAAACAGGCACCAACCTGGTCTCAGCAGATCTTCTATCTGCCTGTTCCTTCTTCTTTTATATGGTGTCCCTAATACACTGCGAATCTATAGTCAATTTGGCGCCGGGCTCTGCCTCCCAAAGTAAAAAACTATATGGCCATCTGATGTAACACCTATTAATTGCTACATACTCTGTGCGGTATACTGTGGTTCTCAGTATTCAAAACACTTGGAAAGAAGAGAGGATATAAAATTCAGGATCTCTAGAGCTTCCAAAGACTGCACCTGAGGGTGATCTGTCATGATGACTGAATAAATCAAACAGAACAAACAAAATTCTTCATTACCACAGAAACTGATCAGTGAGCTAAAACAGCTTGGCATGGTTCCTGTCTCGGTGGATTCACCTCTGAGATATCCAGAACCTTGAAGATAATGCCATTATTAATTGCTTCAAATCTCAAAAGAGTAAGAGTGAAGAACAAAGAAAGAAACCATATGGTGACCTCAAAGAAGTCTCTGAAAAAGGCCAGGCAGCTCAGGTGGGAAGAGACATTCCCAAAAATTAGAAGGCAAGAGTAGAAATCATTTTCCTTCACCAAATACTTGTAGAGGGTTTTAAGCCCTATAGCAGAAGAGGAAATGGATTATAACAAACATCTCCCTTTCACCTTCTTTAGACTCTCCTGTGCTTCGCAATGTTTCACCATATCGTTGAGAGCAGCAGTTTGCCTCGACTCCTTTCCATATAACTAAAAACAGCAGCTTCTGGATTACAGTCTCCTCTGATTCCTGTGACCCAGGCACAGGTTTGGATCTACCTTATTCCAGCTCCCCAAGTTCCTCCAAGATCACAAGGAGGGAGGCCAGGGCAAAAAGCAATGAGGAACTCAACTGAGCCAAATGCTGGAAGCTTCAGAAGTCGGATGTCTCCTTCCATCCCTACAAGTCTGCAAACTCCACATAGGGGCAATAATCCATCCAAGCCAGTATGCTGCAGAACTACATCAGAGTATACAAGGAAAGCACATCTGACATCCTCTTGGAAATGTATAGCATGCAAACCAGCGCATATTGCAGCACTGTTTCATAAGATGACCTGCTAAAAACTACTCACATATTCCCCTGCTCCTCAGTAATTCCATCAGTTCCACTGCTCTGTGCAAAATTAATAAAAGTGTACCAAGCCAGTTACGTAAACATCAATATCTATGCCACAAATAATTTACCTGCCATTCTATATGGAATTATTAAAAAAATACATAGAAAATGCTAAGCAAATGCCGCAGAGCACAGAGATAGGCCAGCAAGCCTAGGTGTTGAAGGAATGCTGCCATGTCCATAGCAAGCAATAAAAAAGTGTTCAGCAGGATTGGATTTATTAGTCTGGGCTTAGTGCAGTGTTAACGTCATTTTGGAAGGGGAAGGAGAGGCTTGTTATATGAGAACAAGCTTAGTTTGTACAATCCAACGTAAACATATTCAACATCAAAGGTAAAACACTGTATATCCCTGAATACTAAAAAAATGCACAAGACTGCCATGGAATTGCTTCTCACTTGCAGCACGAAGTTCAATGCAACCTACAATGGTTAATTGAAAGTGTGACAAACAGTGCTAGTTATCCAAAACAGGCAGATCCCAACAGCATCCCAACAGTGGGAACAATCCCACCTAGAAGGTGCAAGAGGAGTATTTGTCTACAATGTTGGATATAATCCAAGGGAGTCACACTTTCCTCTAAGTACTGATGTTCCTACAAATGTACCGTATTTGTTGCAAAATGAAAGCTATCATTGCGCATGGCTATGCAGCATACATATGCTGCATAGCAGGATAAAACACAGCCAAGCCTATTTAGAAGCGAACCGCCAGAGACACGCTGTCATTAGACAAAGTCCAAACTACCTGTCACAGAGAACAAGAAAGTCCAAGACACTGCTACACTGCTACAGCTCAAGATTTTCTGTGACAGCAGAGTATTGGTTAGGTGTGATTTATACTGGGGAGATAATAATTGCTGGGTAAATACAAAGAAATATTGGATGAGTGGTGGGGAAAATAAACAGTGACATTTCAAGAAATTCTGAATGGATGCTTGCATCAATTAAACTGAGGTGTGCTCTTCTTTTCTGCATGTTTGATAAAAGTGGTACTTTATTCCAAACAGGCTACTGAGACTATGCAAAGACAGAAAATATATTAGAGAATAATAAAGAAGCAGTTTTTGTGCAAAAATTTTCTCTAAACAATTTTCTGACTGAGACGGTCATCCTCAGTAATACCTACACCTACTTGCTGAGTTGTGCCATGAATATCCATCAGCTCTGCATAATGTATGAGAGACATAAGCATCAGCAAGCCAGCTAATTATTTGCAGAGTAATAAATCAGCATCTATGTCCACAAGCTGAAAATTAGGAAGTGCGTATAATTCTTCAAAAGTATATCTGGCGATTTGAAGCATGATGCAGCACATACACTGGAGGATGCAGGAGACTTTTTTTTACTGCAATGAAAGTGCAATGTTTCATGCTTAGGTTTGAAAGAAGTATAACTTAGTAAAATAAAGCTTATGATTCCAGTCACTCTTACTTCAAAACTAATTTATCATACATTTTACACATACTGAAAGTGATGAACAATGGCCTTGGATAATTACTTTCCTTACAAAGTGTGAGAATCAAAGGATATGTTTTAGATGTGTGGTCACAGATTTGACTACGCTGATGAATTGCAAATAACCAACCTAAAAGTTGATGATGTGCCTTCTTTGATGGCTGTACTGTTTATAAATTGTCTTTTCCACGACAATCTCAATGGGAGAAAAGCACTTAATAATAGAATTTTGGATGCATGGATTTAAATTGAAAAAACATGTGACCACGTACAAGTATAATTGCTAACAAGTATAATTGCTAACAAGGAGAAGAGAACTGTGCTGGTCACTTACTATTTTTGATAGATCAGCATGACAGGTTTTGCTCACCAAAGCTAGTACTAGTCCTGACAGCCTATTAGAATTCAACTCGATTTGCAAATCCTAAACTGAGTCTGCAAAAATTTGTGAAGGGTGGAGGAGCGATTTCTCTCTTCACTTATGGTTCAGCCAAGCCCTACATGACATCGTTGAAGGACAATTTTGTTTATCATTTTCCAAAACTAATTCACATTTTCCACACCATATTCCAGGTAAGCTGTGGCAACAAATACTGCTATTTACAGCAAAAGGCACAAACAGCATCCCACTGAAATGTGCATACAGGCTTGATCTTTCAAGGGGCCATGTGATCACCCTTCAGTGAGAGCTAACAGAGGTCACCTAAAGCCAGGAAGCCTGACAGAGATTTCCTTTATTCAGTATCTGAGGTTTAAGTGATCAACGCTCTGTAACAACACACAGACTCTGAAAGGTTCACTCTTCACTCTCCAGCATTTTAGGAAGGCCTCTACACCTCGTAAGAGTAGACACATACTTGGCAGCAAATACCAAAACAACTAGTAAGCGTTGCCAAAGGCAAGCTGGTAACACATCTTGCACGATCAAGGCTCTGTGTCTGTGTTAGCACGCTCACTCATGCACTCCTATGTAGAGGATTATTTTGCAGCTTCTAATTAATTTAACAAGATTCTCATTTTGAGTAAGGAAGCCATCCATAGCTTTCATTCCAATTTGCGTAGGTTGAAGGAGAAGATTAATACATAGTTACTTAACTTCATGAAAAGATTTCTGTTTTTCAACACTTTGGCCAAAAAAGCAATGGGAAGGCTTCCTGTTTGAGAAGCTGACTGCCTACCTCAGCCTTCTTCCCCGATACCCGTGCTACAACCTTTGGCTGCTATTACCAGCCTCTGACCCTCCAGCCTCTCCTAGATATAAACATTTTCCATAACCGGATTCCTTGTTTGAAAAATTGGAGTCCGAACCGTAGAAGGCTCAGCCCATGAAGAGTGTCCTCACAGAGGGAAACTGAAAAACACCGGCTCTTATTTTGCTGAGTGTTCCCCTCTCTCTCCTGCCTAAGTCTCTAGCTGAGCACAGTGAGCTCCACTACAGAGCTATTTCCTCCCCTTGTGGGACTCAAGGCATATGAGCCTTAGTGACACAGGATTCATCTCCCCGAGTTTAACGCTGAAGCAAGAATTCATCTTATGACAGTAAGTCACAACATAGTAAGAAAACCCATGCAATTTGGAGGCAAAAAGTTCCTCTGAATCTTCAGGAGACTCCAACCTGATTCCTAACTGCCTCTATTTCCATTATTCTGCTGGAAAGTGTTATTAGCTGTCAGAAGGATCCACCCTGGTTAAGGCTGTTACCTGTGGCAAGCACTGTTCATTTAAGCAGAACAGAAAAAGCAGTTAAATTAAATGGTCTTGTAGTCAGTGATAGCTGAAATGAGAGAACAGAAAGGCTGGGCAGGCATGGTGGCAGAGCTGTATGTTGGATTTGTATGTGACTGCTTAAACAAAGCTGTGTCACTCACCACAGTAGTCAGACAATATCACTGACCCTACTAGACAACAACAGAATTTCAAACTCTTGTAAGACTGATGCTATGTGACTGAGAATTCAATAATGCAGTTCAGTGTCTGCCATGCCCTAATTGCAACCAGCAAATAGTTCAAACATGCATTTCTCCTAGAAAAATAAACAACATTCTGTTATCTTCAGCACCATTGCTGAAAAATAGTAACTGTTCAGTTGTGGCCTCTGTAACCATTTTTGCAGCAGCTCTGCATGGCCAGCTTGCAGCACCATGCACCCCTGCTCCCCTCAACCCCTCTGGGTTCCCCAAACTCTCCTGGATGTGGCTGCCTCCGCTTGTCTCCACGAGGCTAATCTCTAGTCTTCATTTGTGCTGGGATTTTTTTTATCACTGATGTTAAAGATGTAGACCGTTCTTTTAATGGCTGAAGTATTGTAATTTCTGACTGGTGGAAAGAGATATCTTGCATTTTGTATTTTGGACACTTCTGTAGAAGTAATCATTTGTTCTCATTTTCCTCTTGTTGACTGCACTGTCCCTCCTTTCTGAATATACCCTGGCTTGTGTTCATGAAAACTAATGAATTATTTACGTAATAATAATAATAATACACTAGTCCTGTTTCCTGATTTCTACTTCCAGCATGCAATGACTGATGCCCTATTTGGTAAATCTGCCTTAGAGCAGCAGTAACAAGTCCAGTAGTTTAAAGAGGAGGGCTAGAAGAATGGTTTTGTTCTTCACCCACCTGAGTGTTTTGGGGATTTTATTTAACACCTCTAGAATTTTGAATTTGTATTTTATCCCTCTGCAAAGGAAGTCGAGTGTCAATGACACTCATGGATAGCATTTTGGTACTCTGATGTCCCACACCAGTACTGACGGGAGTGCTTCTCAGCTCGGCTTGTGGCAGCACCAGGTTGGTGGCACCACCGCCCGAGTTACCGCTGCACTCTGCGGGGAGCACCCTGCGGCCAGGGGCTACCGTCCAAGCAGAGAAACTAGTTACTAGCCCCGCTGTGGCGTGCGTGGCTCCGCACAGCTCGTGTAGCGGCCTCTTCGCGGCACAGACGCCCTCCTGCTGCTAGGGAGCCAGGATTTTGGGGCCACGGCAAAATTTTGATGAGCAGATCCCGCGCATCAAACCCGCACGTCTAAAGCGAATCCCACGCCTCAGCCTCGGCTGAAGGAGCTGGCCTTGCTCGGCCGAGCCGCTTTACCTACAGCCCCACCTGGCGGCAACAGCGCGGTCGGCCGCACCCGCCGCCCCCCTGCCCGCAAACCGCCCCGGCTCCTCCGGCTCCTCCTCCTCGCCCCCTCCGCTCCGCCCCACCCCGTAATCCCGGGGCCACCGCTCCCTCGGCGCCGTGTCCGGCAGCTCTAGGGGCAGGGACGGCCCCGCGGCACCGGCGCCCCTCCGCCTCTCTCTCCCCGCCCGCCGGCGCTTCCAGCGGGACCCTGCCCGCTCCGGGCCGTTAGGACGGGACGGGACGGGACGGGACGGGACGGGACGGGACGGGACGGGACGGCCCCGCCCTGCCCCGCGTGCGCTCAGCGCGCGCCAGCGCCTGATTGGAGCGCCTCGGCCTCCCCGTGGCCCCGTCTCGCGCCCGCCGCCCCGCGCGCTCGCGGCCTCGCGGCCCTTCCGGCCGCTCCATTGGCTGTCGCGGTAGGCGGGGGCCCGCCGGCGGCGCGTGCGCAGTGACGCGAGGAGCGGGTTGGAACTCGGCGGGCCCGCGCGCAGGCGGGGCCGTTGGGACCCTCACCGGC
>JAAGAY010134131.1:0-40306 GCA_011801015.1 Ardeotis arabs | reverse complement strand
TCGGTACCGTTCGCCGCTGCTTCCCGCGCTGTGTCTCGCCTGCGCGCGCAGGCGCACACCCAAAATGGCGAGCAAGGAAGGTAGGAGACCCCCTCCTCTCTCTCCTCTCCACGGCTGGGCGATGGGGTGAGGACGCGTGTGCCTGGGGGTGGGGGGCGCGCAGGTCGTGTGGCGGAGTTGGGGCCCTCCGGGCTTCCACTCCGAGGAACTCCCAGCGGGCTGGTGGCGGGGGTGGGGCCGTTGCAGTTGTCTTCCCGCCGGCCGCGCCTGAGGGCGCTTTGGGACCCCGTTTCCTATCCCGCCCCATCCCTGGTATAGCCCTGGCCCTTGGCGGCGTCCCCTTTCCCCCGCCTCCGCGCCCCGGGTGAGCGGCGGCAGGCGCCGAGCCCCTGGTTGATCTCTCTTCCTTCCCGCAGTGCTGGAGGACACGGTGGAGGAGCGCGTCATCAGCGAGGAGTACAAGATCTGGAAGAAAAACACCCCCTTCTTGTACGACCTGGTGATGACACATGCTCTGGAGTGGCCCAGCCTCACCGTGCAGTGGTTGCCTGATGTGACCAGGTGAGAGATGGGAAGAGAAGCCTGGAAGGGGCAAGGGCGGCGCAGGGCTCAGCTGCTCATTTGCTTAGCTTGCAAAGAGGGAGCTGAGGCTGCATGCAATTGCTTGTTCCACTGCTCTTTCTGATAATTATGTCTGCTATGTAACTTGAGGGTAAAAACTATGCAGTATGAGAATAATGTGGGTTAGACTCCTCTTTGTGAGCTTGTAACACTTCATTTTGCTTACAACTTTAAAAGCTCTTTGGGTATGCAGAAGCTTTGAGGAAAAAAGGCACAAGTTGATACTGTACAGAACTCTAGCTTAGCCTGGGAGATGTGAGGTGTGAGGAGAGAAATCTTTCTCAGTTTATTGATATATATATGAGACCTAACATTCTTCTATAGTTAATTCTCATCAGAGAAATATATGTACTAAATTAGCTTTTTCTTGAAGACTGTTTTTTCTCACGTGCAGAGTACAGATTACTATTCTGTAGAAGCTATGGTGTCTGTCTCCAAATTATTATTTTTTTTTTTTTTTAAATCTGGACTTATTTAAGAGGGTGTTCTAAGACTGGTACTTCATGTCCTGGTTCTGTCCCTGGCTCACTATTGACTTCACATATTTTGATGTTCCCTACCCCTGAAAACTGTGGGCTTGCTGATTAATTTCTTGAAGAATTTTCAAGATGGGGATGGATTCTGTTTATCTTGCAGCTACTATAGAACTTAAATTGTCACAGTAAACACTCAGGGCTCCACTGAGGTAGTCGACAAGGAGTGGATACAGCTAGGTTTTAAAATGTTGTGTGTCTATAGTTTATGCAATAATCAGAGGATGGTCTATTTCCTCTTTAAAATTCCACCTTACGTATGTGATGTTATACTTGGTGGCTAGATAATAGCTTAATTTTGTATACCAGAATATTTGGGGAAGATATTCAGAGATGTGAGCTAACTAGTCATGGCATGGAGAAAATGAAGTGGGGATTTGAGGAGCCCTTATGAGGAACACTTCTGCTTGCCTCGTATTTTGCAGATTGACTTAATATTCAGTTAAAAACCTGGTATTTCCAATTATCCAGTGTCAAAATATGTAAGCCATTTAAGGCAAGGACTGTCTCTTTGTATGGCACCTGACATGATGGGACACCTGTTCCTGATGCAAGTAAGTGTGTGTGCATTGTGTGTGTTTTGTTTTGTATTTTTCTTTCCCCCTCAAAATGTATGATGATGCTTTGGAAGTAGTGTAGTAAAACCTACGGTGGCTTATGATTGCCCAAATAATTCCTGTTTGCTTGGATTCAGACAGTGTAATGAGTTTGTTGCTCTCAAGAGTGCACAATTGGTTGGTTTTGACTGTTCAGATTTTTTTTCTTTCAAAGATAAATGACACTGTCCATCCAATCTTTCGCTTATTACTAAGTGTTACATTTAACCACCAGAAGAGAAATTTTATTCTAGTTAGCTAGAATTTGTGCAGTGTTTAAAAATAAGCTTCTGAAATAAAATAACTAGAAAAAGCTTCTAAGAGTAGTAACTGAAATAGGTTGCCACTTTTCCTCAGTATTTGTGTTTTATAGAAAGCAGTATTGATTTGTTTTCTGAATCAATACTGTGCAACTGCTGGGGGAATGAAAGACAGAAGTAGGTATTAGTGTCACCTTTAACTATTGCACAAATTGTAATTGTCCCTTTCAAGCCATAGTGGCAATGTTTGCTGACTTGTATTGTCACTGTAGCCTTGCTGGTTGTATCTTTGACTTGCCTATGTCAGGCTCTTTCGCACAATAAGTGAACGTCCTTTGCAACAAACGAAAGGATCTCTTACAGGAGTCTCTCTTTTCTAGCTCCTTGAAGAAGTTTGGATGTTGAGTGTTATTGATGCTAGCTATCAAACGTCTAGAACTGAGTGCATAATTTTATTCTATGCATTTATTATTCTAAACAGGCCAGAAGGAAAGGATTATGCTCTACACTGGCTGGTTTTGGGAACGCACACGTCCGATGAACAGAACCACCTGGTTGTTGCAAGAGTCCAGATTCCCAATGATGATCAGTTTGATGCTTCACAGTATGACAGTGACAAAGGAGGTGGGCATGCATGCATCCTTAGATTATGTTTTAGAAGTAGCATTACTAAGTGTTCTGTCTAATGGTATTCTAACTTTCTATTAAATGCTAAAGCATACATATACCTATCAGTTCACACTAATTCTAGATCGTTAATTATGGCTAAATAGAGGAAACTTCTTATTTCGGAACAACTTGGGTAACGTTATAATATACAATCTCTACTAGCATTTCTACCAGTTCTGTCAGTTATGGTGAAAACTGATTCACATCTACCTCAAATAGAGAATAAGTGCTGAGTGAATTTGTATCACAGAGGATTCAAAATATCTAAACTGTTAATGCTGTTGTGTCACATGTTGCTAGTCTTTCCTGGGCTTTTTTGTATTAAGATAAAATACTTGCCGCTGTTCCTTGGAGCAAGGGAGATGGCATGAAACGCTATTTCACCAGTTTAAAATATTTGATGTGATTAACTGACCTTTTTCTGACAAATGTAGAGTTTGGTGGCTTTGGATCTGTGACTGGCAAAATTGAAACAGAGATTAAAATTAACCATGAAGGTGAAGTAAACCGTGCTCGTTACATGCCACAGAATCCTTGCATCATTGCTACAAAAACACCGTCTGCTGATGTGTTGGTATTTGACTACACTAAACACCCTTCAAAACCAGGTAGGTCAGGCTCCTTGAAGTTAAACAAAATGCCTCTTGTCATTGAGGGGTAACTGTAACTGGGAGGAGAGGTGACGGGCTCTGGAATCCGAATAGGAAGGCCTGTATCTTTGGTGACTTTAACTGCCTGGTTATGCTCAGTGTCATAAGAGAATCTTGACAGAAGCCACACTCACCTAAGAGGGTGATGTATAAAATACAAGGTGATAATGATGCTCTTAGGGATTGATGTGTAAAGTGAAGCTAAATGGAAGGAGTTTTCTCTCTTTCAGACCCGAGTGGAGAGTGTAATCCTGACCTTAGATTAAGAGGGCACCAGAAGGAAGGCTATGGCTTATCATGGAACTCAAATTTGAGTGGACATCTTCTCAGTGCATCAGATGATCACGTAAAAACCACATCTTATCCCCTATTTAAACAAAAAAAACCCACCAACCAACCTCCTAATTTATGCTGGAATAGATAATTAGAGAAAAACTGGGTTAGTGTAGCTGTATATGGTTATATGGGGAAGCTTTTGCGTGTTGTAATTATATTTCTAAAGGCTGTCAGCTGACTTTAGGCTGTAATCAACAACCAGTTCTTTGTGATGTTCTTGATGAAGTGAGAACAGAATGTTTTTATAGTTATCTGCTGGAGGAAATTGTTATATAACAACAACTTAAACTGGGCAGGGTCTAAGACCGTAAATTAGTAAGACTTTCAAAGATCAATTGAACTAACAGCTTATAAATTTCTTTGTGGGCTTTAAAAGTGTAAACTGCTTTTGTGACGTTATAAATAATGCTTGGGCTTTGAATTTGCAGGAAACTGATAACTTAGCTCACTTCTCACAGCATATTAAGTGTTCCTTTTCTGAAACAAGGAACTATTTCAGGAGTGTCATCTCTTGTTTGTATGTGGTTATTTATTTGAAAGATAATACAGTCAGAGTCAATGTAACAATAGATTATGACTCTTACTTACAGACTGTGTGTTTATGGGATGTAAGTGCTGGACCGAAAGAAGGCAAGATTGTTGATGCGAAAGCCATCTTTACTGGGCACTCTGCAGTAGTAGAAGACGTGGCATGGCATCTGCTCCATGAATCTCTGTTTGGATCTGTGGCTGATGATCAGAAGCTTATGATGTAAGTTGAGGTTAAGCGGTTTCTGGATACTGCCTGCTGTGTACTGTCAGTGGACCAGTCCAGAGCACTTGAATTAAAAAATCTGAATTCAGGAATGATCTCATGTAGCTCTTCCGTGCAATCAACTATAGTAATGCTGCAGAATCACTAACATCTGCATGTCGTTTCATGTGTTCACATAATTTGAAAATAAGACGTAATTAATATGTACATCAACTTTCTGGTGTGAGCTACTCATGTACAACAGACACAAAATATTGAAAGGTTATGGAACAAAAACTGTAGCTTCAGACTTAGGTTCAGTAGTAATGTATTCTCTTAGACTGATGTGTAGTGTAGTGAAAAAGAATCTCCTGTGAAAACTTATATTTGTTCACTCTTGCTCTCTCCTCCTTGCCCCTCACCCCCAAACCCTTCATTGCAACAGCTGGGACACGAGATCTAATACCACGTCCAAGCCAAGTCATTCTGTAGATGCTCATACAGCTGAGGTCAACTGTCTGTCCTTCAATCCTTACAGCGAGTTCATTCTAGCAACTGGTTCTGCTGACAAGGTTTTTACTTGTGTATACTTTAAATTCATCAGTATTGCTATAGTTCTATAGCAATTATAGTAAAAACAATTTCTTGTTACTTCTCCCAGACGGTGGCTCTGTGGGATCTTCGAAACTTAAAATTGAAACTCCATTCTTTTGAGTCTCATAAAGATGAAATTTTTCAGGTGAGTAAACTTTTCTCACAAGCTGTAGAAAGAAAACTAGAAGAGATACTGACTTGTTCAAAAACATTTAGATTTTCATATGGTGACCCACCACAATAAATAAGTCTGTAAAACATCCAATAGTGAATTTTGGTTCAACAAATACAGATGGTACCACAAAGTTTCTTTCTGCCTTTCCCCACTTGACTCTGATGCAAGGAGTCAACGAGTTACTGCTAAAAACATACCGGGAGTTTGCAAGTACCTTCAGTACAGGTAGAAGATTTCTCTAAAATGTCCTGCTGCAGGCAGCGCTTGGGTTCAAATCTAATATTGTGAAGTCTGCCTATTTAGTAGGTGCAAGTGACAGTGAATTTTAGACAATTAAATTTCATGATATGGTAAACTTGTTACAGTGAAATAATGTTGGCTGTTGAATTTGAGAAATCTTAAGATTTTAACTCTATTTGAGCTATAGGATATCCTTTGTGCTGATTTATTGAGTATAGTTACTGAAAACTAGTGGCCAGGTGCTGGTGATGGTTATTCAGGATATGCTTTAGAAATCAGTAACTACTCCAGTCAAGTTGTTTTCTTTCAATAGGTTCACTGGTCCCCTCATAATGAAACAATTCTTGCTTCAAGTGGTACCGATCGTCGGCTTAATGTATGGGATCTAAGGTGAGGAGCAGTTCCTTTCTTTTAGTATTTATGAACAGATAGTAAAAAAAAAAAAAAAATGCTGCAGACCTACTTTATTTGGTAGATTTGATTTGTGCTGTTCTTTAGCCTGCTTTCCTTGCTTAACTTTGACCTGGTGTTTCGGATATACAGTAGAAGCAGCACAGTACGTGTAGTGTTACTTCTCTGCAAGGATTCTTGCTGATAGAATTGTTTTCTGTTGTCTTTAGTAATAAGTGGTTTCTGTGTCCACGTGCTTCACAAGTTAGATTCTGTTTCAGTAATGATAATGCCAAACAGTTGACGTTTTGTACCTGAGGCTTGTAATTATTTGACAGTGAGGAAAAACCAATAGCAAAAGCAAATACTGGAAACAAAGGCTAGGAACTGTTAAGCTGATGTAGGGTGCAATTTCCATTATTAATAAAAAGTATAAACTACTTTCTTACAGTAAAATTGGAGAAGAGCAGTCCGCAGAGGATGCAGAAGATGGGCCTCCTGAGCTGCTGGTACGCCTTTGTTCAGGTTCCAGAATGCTGACATGCTGTATGGCAGTATGATGCCTTGTGACCGTGCTACTAAACTGCGGCAGTTCATAAATCTTTTCACCTCCTCGGTTTTCAGTCCATTGCTCTAACTTGCAGTAGGTTTCCTCTGTTCAATTCTGAAGGTAGTGATTGTTTTTTTCAGAGCTGCCCTGGACTCGATTTACACATCTTCAGTGTTGAACATATTTACAGTTTGGTCATCTGCTTATTGGTACTCTTTTATAACTAAATACATGTAAAGCCAAGGCCTCAAATCGTTTATCTTGCATTAGACCAACTAGGTCTGATGTAGCTAACCTTACTGATGTAGATAGTACAAAGGCTTCTGTTTTGTTTTGCCTCAGAAAACAAACAAACAAAAATGCTTACGGTTTGTTTCCCCATTTCCTGTGTAACTGTATAAGTGCTCATCTAATTAGATGAGGTAATGAATATAAAATATGGCTGGATTTCACAGCTAACCTTGTGCGAAGTAGCAGCATTTTGAGGACGTCAGTCAGTTGTTGCTATAATGATAGGAACTGTCATCTTAAATGCTGTCTCAGCAATTGCATCTGTGTCCATAAGCAGTGAATGGAATGCGCTGTTGCACACGCACCTTCTTTATGTCTGTGCTGTGAATCTCTAGTAGCAAGGTTTCCTTCTTCGTGTTTTCGTCAGTATCATGAATTTAACCTCTGAATCTTGGGTTTTAACAGATTTCTCTCTAGAGATGAAATGGCTTACTGAAGCTTGTGGGTTTTTTTAACAGTTTATTCATGGAGGACACACTGCCAAAATTTCAGACT
This sequence comes from Ardeotis arabs, assembly GCA_011801015.1. NCBI lineage: Eukaryota > Metazoa > Chordata > Aves > Otidiformes > Otididae > Ardeotis > Ardeotis arabs. The sequence goes on along the minus strand of JAAGAY010134131.1, from coordinate 33,173 downwards.
TCAGTTGGAATCCTAATGAGCCTTGGGTAATCTGTTCTGTTTCGGAGGATAACATAATGCAGATATGGCAAATGGTGAGTGTCACAACAGCTCCTGAGTTGCTTTGAAGCTTGTTGCATAAATGAAACTGAAATGGTCTGTTCTTACGGCAGCTTGTGCCTTCAAGAACTTAAAGTAGTCTATCCCTCGTACTTCTTACTCTGTTTGATTGGAGAGTAAGAACTTCCAAAAGAAAACAAAGACTAATTCTTGACTCCAAGTCTTAGGTACTAGTTAGTATTAAAAATAAATGTAGCAGTTGCGAACTTGTATCCAATACTAGCCAAAACTTAACTATTCCCTGCCCATATGTTGACTGTGAAGCAAGATGCCTTTTAACTCTCCAGTTAGTTCATATTATTTTACATTACAGGAATTTGATTATCTTATAAATGTGGAATAAAATAACTTGGCAATAATTTACATTTTTAAAAAGTGAGACTTAAATGTGTCACAGGTCAGGCTTTCAGTGTTTTATACCTGTTCTTTAACTTGTTTTGTGTGTTCAGACTAAGGTTGAAATAAGTCCAAATAAAATGTTTGTGATAAGGCTGATGGTTAAATGGCTAGTGCTTATGCTGATGAAATAAAGCAACGCGAGGAAACAACTGCTGAAGTCTAGCCACTGTATGCACATTCCTAAACTTGGCTGCCCTTTAAGAAAAGGCCGGGAGAAGGTCCCGTTAAGGAAGGGATGAAGTCTATGCCTTCCTGGTATTATCATGTTTTTATATATAAAGTGTAGAAGATTGTTTAAAAATAATTGTAATGTAATATTTTGTGTCTTTAGGCAGAAAACATTTACAATGATGAAGAACCAGATGTAGCAGCAGCTGAACTGGAGGGTCAAGGAACATAACTTCTCTTCCTTAAGGAAATACTGAGCGTGACATAGTAATATAATTTGACTACTATGTACATTAAAAAAAAAAAAAGCCTCAAAAAAAACAAAAAAAAAACAAAAAAAAAAACCACGCCAGCCCAAAAAACCAAAAAGCAAGCACTGGGCGGAAGCATTACATCAAAATGAGAATATTCTTAATCAGGCACAAAAAGAGATGTCCTTAGTTATTTAGGCACTTTGAGCTATCGTATACTGTACAGCAGTTAGCTTTTAGGGAAAGTAAGAATGACTTAATACATATGTTTATATTTTTTACACAAACTTAGTGGGTTCCTGTAAATAAAACAGTCAAATCCTCACTCTTCCCACACAGAAAGTGCGCAAAATACAAAAAAGAAGTTTTTATTAATATGTAAAAAGAGCTTTTCACTTTTACACAACACTTTTGGATTGGCTTTGCATAAATAAAATGTATTAAATAAAATGTTTGGTGTGTTTAATGTCCATTGACATAAGGTGAATGCCTTCTTGCCTGAATATGATTTAATTTCTGCATGGTAATGAGATACATAGTTCTTGGTCTAGAGCTTAGCCCACACTTAAAGGTCTGGGGTGACAAGAGTTGTTTTGGTGCAAAAAACTTGGAATAGATAACTTGGATCCTTCACAAACAGAATGGGTGTAGAAAGGGGTGTGGGGAATACATGGGGACGACCAGTCAGGCTCCTTTAGAGTTCAAGTATAAATCTAGAGCAAACTGAAGTAACTTGAGTTGGGTTTTGGTTTTGGGTGGAGTTTTCTGTTTTGTGGGCTTTTTGAGTGGTGGTGGAAGCCACATCCTTGAACCTTTTCTTGTCTTAGCTGCTAAGGCAGCAATGCAGTCTCAGTGAATTGGTATCGCCTGTAGCTTTTCTGGTTAAAATGATGTAAAGCAATCAGGCAGGTGTCTAAAATATATTAATATCTGAACAAATACAATACAAACATACACTTTGCTTCTAAACCTGTGGTTGACTGAAAAGCTGGAGAATTTGCATCATGTAGAAGTAAAATACCTCCCTCTTTATCATGGTTCTGCAGACAAGTTACAGGTCACCTTGGGAGCTGTCAGTCAGACAAAACTAAGTTGATGTCTAATGAGTTTAAATTAAAGCTTTTAGTTACTTAAGACAGGCCTCAATTAAATTAGTTGTTGGCTGTCTTGATCTTTCTGCTCAAGTGGAAAAAAATAGATAACTTTGGTGACTGATACTGAAAATGTGGCTTTTGCTCTTGAAAATGTTACTTCCCTTGGTGTGTATCTTGCCCTTCTATCTGCCTGAATGATAACAAGTTAGGGGGCTACTGGGCTCAAGCTGTGCATCTTAAGGTGCCTCTACTGCGTCTGGCAGGCGTAGAGGGCTGGGGGGGCGTTCGCTTCCATCCAAGAAGCGGATATGGTGCTGTGGGTTGGCTTAATGGCTAGAAGGGTGTTGATAATGCACCTGTGTTTTGGCTACTGCTGGGCATTGCTTGCACACCACATCAGCTAGGGGCGGGCATGAGGTGGGAAGAGGACACAGCCAGGACGGCTGACCCGAATTGGCCAAAGGGGAATATCCCTTACCGTATGTCATGCTCGGCAATAAAAGATGAGGAGGAAGAAGGAGGCTTTCTGTAGTGACTGTTGCTTGGAGGCTGGCAGGACACTGACCTGTTTCTTGGGGGTGGCAAGTGATTTCACTTTTTTTTTTTTCCCCTCCCCCTTCTCTCACCTACCTATCAAACTGCCTTTCATCTCTACCCATGAGATTTTTCTTCCTATTCTCTCCCCTGTCTTGGTGTGGGGAGGTGTGAGCCAGCAGCTGTGTCGGGTGTTTAGCTGCTGGCCTGGGTCAGCCTACCACCCTACCATTCATCAACGGAAAGCTGATACTTGAGATAAATATTTCCATTTTTTAGGAGTGAGAGTTAAATGAGTAAGAGTTTTGATTTAGCTTCTTTCGTGCTCTGTGTGGGGATTTGGAAGACTGGACACTCCCTACATCTAGTAGACTGGCATAATGTTATATCCCATTCTTAAAAGCGTTGATACTTGGGAGCGGGGTGGGAACAAACGAAAGATGGTTTTGACAAGGGAGTGAATTCACTTTCATGACTCTAGTGCCATGTGCTAGTACTGTAGTCCTGGTTAGCGCTCAGCCCAAGCTAGCTGTTTCCAAGATAAGGTGACAGTTGTTAGCTGGAACTTTACTCCAGACATCTGTGGTTCAGCATTTTGTTCCTCAGGAAGGTGCTCACCACTGAGAGGACCAGCTTCCTTCCAGCAAGCCCCCTCCGGTCATTGTCTACAGCAGGCTACCCCTGTGCTGGTGCTGTGAGGGAATGGCAGTGAGGCTGTGGAGCGAAAGTATTCCTAACTTTACTGTTTGGCTAACAGTCATTCTGCTAAGAGTCAACATCTGTTGGCAAAGCCTTGGTATGTGTAAGCAGGCCAACAGTTTCTCTTCCTTGCCTCACAGGAAGGGCTCCACGATGATATCTAAGGGGAACTCTAGATGTTCTGGGTGCCAATTTAATTTGAAAGTGGCAGCAAATGATAAGCATTAAATATCCTGAACTTGGGGATGGTTTTTGGTCAGGTCCTACTTCCTTTTGACATTCATTTTGATGTACGCAGCTCTTGAAAAGTAGGAAATGAAGAGGTCGATGGCCCGACTGTTACTGGAAAAACAGAAGTGCTTCCCAGAGGGCACGGTTGTGGCGCTTCCTGGCACTGATAGGGCTCTGGACTATTACATGACCCTTCCTGCTGCTGGTGCTCTTCAGCACTTACTTCAAGGAGACCTCCTGGCTGCTTTGCACCGGCATGTCCGGCGTAGTTCATTCCCATAATTAGTGATTTCAGCTTTGTGTGTCTGTTATGGTTGGATTAATTGTTAATACTTAGGTCTTCTTACTGCCTCACTAACTAGATAGAGTGGGAAGGAGGAGTGAACTACCAATTGCAGCGCTGTTCTCATTGCTCTTCTTACACTGCTTGGTTTTAATCCCTTGCCTGCTGTTAGCAGGACCTCCCCACATTGTAGGCACGGGGTCATCATAGAGTCATAGAATGGTTTTGGTTGAAAGGGACCTTGGAGATCACCTAGTTCCAACCCTCCCCCCCTGCTTCCACTAGACCAGGTCTCTCAAAGCCCCATCCAACCTGGCCTTGAACACTTCCAGGGATGGGGCATCCACAAGTTCTCTGGGCAACCTGTTCCAGTGCCTCACTACCCTCACAGGAAATAATTTCTTCCTTGCGTCTAATCTAAACCTACCCTCTTCCAGTTTAAAGCCATTACCCCTTGTCCTATCACTACATATCCTTGTCAAAAGTCCCTCTCCAGCTTTCCTATAAGCCTCCTTTAGGTACTGGAAGGCCACTCTCCTCAGAGCCTCCTCTTCTCCAGGCTGAACAGCCTCAACTCTCAGCCTGTCCTCACAGGAAAGGTGCTCCAGCCCCCTGATGATCTTTGTGGCCCTCCTCTGGACTCACTCCAACAGATCCATGTCCTTCTTATGTTGGGGGCTCCAGAGCTGGACGCAGTACTCCAGGTGGGGTCTCACCAGGGCAGAGTAGAGGGGCAGAATCACCTCCCTCGACCCGCTGGCCACGCTTCTCTTGATGCAGCCCAGGATGCGGTTGGCCTTCCGGGCTGCAAGCACACATTGCCAGCTCATGTTGAGCTTCTCGTCCACTAGCATTCCCAAGTCCTTCTCCTCAGGGCTGCTGTCAGTTCATTCTCCGCCCAGCCTGTATTTGTGCTTGGGATTGCTCCAACCCATGTGCAGGATCTTGCACTTGGCCTGGTTGAACTTCATGAGGTTGGCACGGGCCCACCTCTCCAGCCTGTCCAGGTCCCTCTGGATGGGATCCCTCCCTTCCAGTGTGTTGACTGCACCACACAGCTTGGTGTCATCAGTGAACTTGCTAAGGGTGTACTTATCCCACTGTTTATGTTGCTGACAAATATGTTAAACAGGGCCAGTCCCAATGCTGACCACTCCCCCGCCCCCGAAGAATGCCACTTGTCACCGGTCTCCACGTGGACATCGAGCTACTGACCGTAACTCTTTTTGAGTACAGCCATCCAGCCTATTCCTTATCCACTGAATGGTCCATCCATCAAATCCATGTCTCTGGTTTAGAGATGAGGATGTCATGCAGGACAGTGTCAAATGCTTTGCACAAGTCCAGGTAGATGACATCCGTTGCTCGTCCCTTATCCACCAATGCTGTAACTCTGTCATAGAAGGCCACCAAATTGGTCAGGCATGATTTACCCTCAGTGAAGCCATGTTGGCTGTCACCAGTCACCTCCTCCTTTTCCATGTGCCTTAGCATAGTTTCCAGGAAGATCTACTCCATGATCTTGCCAGGCACAGAGGTGAGACTGACTGGCCTGTAGTTCTGTGAATCTTTCTTTTTCCCTTTTGAAAAATGGGGGTTTAACAACTCCTTGTTGGTGAGAACAAGGTCCAGCACGCCTGTGCCTTGCTGTGCTGTCCCTCCAACAGATATCGGGGTGGTGGAAGTCCCACATGAGGACCAGGGCTTGTGACTGCGAGACTGCTCCTATCTGTCTATAGAGGGTCTCATCTGCTCTGGCTTCCTGCCTGGGTGGCCTGTAGCAGACCCCCACTGTAATGTCATCTCTCCCCGCCCTCCCTTTAATCCTGACCCAAAAGCTCTCTATCAGTTCCTCCTCCATCCCCAGGTGGAGCTCCATGCACTCCAGCTGGTCGCTGACCTAGAGGGTGACACACACTCCTCATCTCCTCTGCCCGTCCTTCCTAAAGAGCCTGTATCCCTCCATTCCAATGCTCCAGTCACAGGAGTCGTTCCACCATGTCTCCATGATGCCAACAAGATCATAGCCCTGCGGGGGTGTGCACATCTCTAACTCCTCTTGTTTATTCCCAATGCTTCACGTGTGCCCAGAGACATTTAAGCTGGGCCCCTGACTTGCTGGCTGGAGTAGCTGGAATTCCTTTGTGCTGCTCCTCACATGCTCTCCTGCTCACCTGTGATCCTTCTCTAGGTTCTGGGCATCTGTTGCTAGCACTGGCTTCAAACTGGTAAGAGTGGGATGGATTGAGGTTCCCCTTCCCCAGAAACATTAGTTTAAAGCCCTCTTCACCAACCTGCCAAGCCTTTGGCTGAAGACCCTCTTCCCCTTCTCTGTCAGATGGGCCCCATCAGCCTCCAGTAGACCAGGTTTCTCAAAGCGAGTCCCATGGTCTTGGTAGCCCTTGGCTGTGGCACCATTCCTGTAGCCATTTGTTGATTCACCAGATTCGATGGGCCCTTTCAAACCCCTTTCAAGCCTAGACATGTTTCCTTCCACAGAAGGTAGGTGCAAAACCACTTGAATATTCCCATGGAAGGCCGAGATGCTGTTAGGAGTTCAGCAGGTAGGTGGCAGCTGGAGATGGGCCGAACACCATGAAAGGTCAGAGCTGCTGAAGGACAGGTAGGCCGTGACCCCATTAGCCATGCTTTGGTCTAGCTGCTGTTTGTGGGTGTAGACACACTAAAATGTCACATCCAGGAAGTAGAGAGGAGTGTGTTCTCCAAGCGTGGTTTTGGTTTGACTAACAGATACACGGTGCGGTGGGGTCTGCTGCTAAAGGGAGCGATCTGGCCTGAGGCAGCCAATGCAGCTGGAAGGTTTCTGACTGTATTAGAGGCCCTCGTGCTAGACTGGCCCCGTAACTTTTACTTCAGCTTCTCTGAATTCATTCCTGTTGGAAATAGGGTCTCCTGCAGAAGGCAGAATGCCTGCCAAAGCAGTTCTGTGTCTGGCAAGACCCAGGCAGATTGCCACTTGTTCACTCATAAAAGCCTAAGGCCATTCTGTTTTTAACAACCTTGTTTTGCATCCCAGTTAACTGGATAAAGTTAAATTTTTGCAAAAGCGCACCTATCTGATTAGCAGCAGACTGTCCAGAGAAATTTTGGTGTTGATATAATGCTGTTGTACAGACTTTTTTATTTTTTAAAAGTGGTTGTCAGCGTTCCTGATTTCTTTTACTGAAATGCCAAGAGCTCCAAGCTGGAGCACTATGAGTCAGTCACTGGTGGGCACCTTCAACACCCCACAAAGCCCTGCTGCTTTCCTGTAGAGCACGGAAGAGTCACCTGGTTGGGGCTTAGGGGTGCACTGAAATGCAGCAGGATGGGATAATTCCTGACGGAAAAAAAAGGAGACCATAATTCTGTTGTCTTTAATATACTCATAGTTCAAAGTGCTGCAGTAAATACAAGCTCTGTACTGATTTTTCTTCTTCAAGTCTGAATTATCTTTCACAATGTATACGCACACACATACCTTCCTTCAATAGCACTAAACACAGGAAGGTCATTACATTTAAGCCTATTTGCCCGAGTGCCTTACTATTTTAATTTAAAAAACTGCTGACCTTCATAAGCAGTATCTACTTACTATGTAGTGCAGTTGGTAGTAAGAATAAAGCAATTTGAAGTGTAAAAAGAGTCATAAACCAGTCAACCTATACAATGGTTACAGCAAGATATTTATTGCATTGAACAACAGTGACTGCAGGTGTACTTACACAGTACTTACGGAGCATACTCAATTCAGTAAGTTACTCCTGGAGGTTGGTACACGCTGGAGAAGAGGAAAAACCAGCACGCTTTCCATCTACTGGCCTTCCTTTTCAAGTGAACTGCATATAGAGTTTCAAGATCTATATTTTTTTGTTATATTTCCAGCAGTGCAGACATAACAAAAACTACAGAAGGTAATTTAAAATGAAAAATTGTCAAATTAGAGTGACTTCTTAATTTGTTCTCAACACCTACATATTTTATGCCATTTTTCAGCATAAAGGGTATTGTCTACCTCTAAAGTTTCCAGCCTGCACTGAGGAAATCTAAATTCTTTCATCTTTGTACTGAAATACCACAAGAATGACAGTGGAACTATAAACTAAATTTTAAACCTGCTATTTTATTTCATCAGACCCATGTTTCCTGAAATTGAGTGATAAAATCTTCAGCCATGCTCTCTTGTCAGACCACTTGAACATTTCCAAAGAGTGGTCAGTAGCTGGCGAGCAGCACTCTTGCACGCTTCCAGCACTACAGTGTGGCAGTGGTTCATTACCAATAAAGCCAAGGCACATTACTGGTGCACATCACAAATATTTGTGTCCAGTTTTCTTCTCTAAGAACATGAGGGTTTGCATCAGCAACTCCTCTGAATGTAGACTTGAAGACCAGAAATATGTCTGTGAGGAACTGCAAATGGCTAAGAGTAACTGATACTGAAATATTTTAGAGGACTGATACCTATACAACAACAAAACAGAGAGCATGTAACATTCCTGCACTTTGCTCCAGTGAGACAAAAAGCAATTTCTGGTTTTTTTCCTTTACTGTGTATGAGGGACAGCATTTGCTTTTATTGTAGCATGCAAGACTCTCTTAAGAGAGTGTCAACTGTTTGATACGAGGCAATTTTTGATATAAAGCCATGTGGTCTATGCCCTTCTCCATGCTATACTTTACTATTATTGGTGTGCAGACTGTACCTTCTCACTGCAGCACTGAAATAGCTGAACAAAGTGCACGTTAGCTGTGTAAACTCTGTACAGAGAATGAGAAGTACTCAGTCACCACCCAGTCCGACCTTTTGCTTTACAGACACTAGAAAGTCCAATGTGGTCAATTCTTAATTCTCTCAACATCAGCTTCTGCCCTGTGAATTTCAAACCCAGAGCTTCCCATAGTCCAGGCACAGCCAAACATGCATGAGAAATTGTAACCGGGTTTTTAAGAGTTGTGTTGTTCTTCCCTGCTTTAAACACCAAGCCTGCATTATCCTGGATAAAAGGCTGAGAAGAGTCAGCAACCTTCTGGTAAGAAAAAGCAAAAGGGCAGTCAAAGCCAGTGAAAGGTTTGGATTTATAAAAACAGACAAGATGACAAAGATCAAATGGTTTTCTATGAATACTGGTGGTGGGAAAAAACTCCAACCAACCATAGACTAAATACTAGTAACATAACTACCTCAGTTCTGCCAGCTCCAAGATATTTTGATTCTTAACACCAGGACATAAATTTGGTAGAAGTTATAGTGAACTGCATCAGTATGGAATATCTGTTACATGGCTGTAGTTAGAATAAGGTTAAAAATCAGGAACTTGAATTAATCTCCTCAGCTTGAGCAAATATCACAAGATGTAACAGAGTATTTACATTTTTAGGTGCTGTAGCAGATTACTTTCTTGGAGTGGAGCTTTAGGAACATGACTCTTGGCATAGTTTTGAATTATGCACAAGGCCTGCTTCAAGATGCAACTATCACAGTCCATAAAGCAGGCATATCCTAGATCCTTTTTTTGAACAAGAAATCAAAAATAATATTCAACCTTAAACCCAGAAGATAACAAACAGTTTTAAAGGAAATTAAAATAAATCTTTGCAGGCAGTACAATATTCTTAAATTACTTAAAAGTTCAGGCTAGATGGGTGCCAGAGTCCACAAGATCAATAAAAGCTAACATAGATGAGATTGAGTTAGGCTGTTAGAAGAAAATAAATCCTTCTTTCAAGAAGACATGTCTGAACAAGAGGAAAAAGCTGGATAATGGGAATTTAAATGTAAAAAAAAAAATTTCAGAAAGCAGCAAAGAGTACTTGTGAGGAACAACTTACTAAAGGCATAAAAGCAAGTATCTTTTTCAAGTACATCACACACACTTGGGCATCTGCCAGGGAGATGAAGCCCCAGCAGCTGGACTGAAGGGCTTGGAATGCAGCTGGTGAAAGAGGTTTTCACATCAGAGCTACTCTTCAGAACAGAAGGTAAGTACGGCTCCAATGTGTATGCATGTACACGTGTGCATCTGTATGTCTGTTCACAGAACAGACTTAGCACCTAACAGAAGAAAAAAGCAAAATTCCTCAGCTATTAACAGTGATGTATAACTGAATTTATCTGCAACAAAAGCTTACAAATCTGACCAGCTTTTATAAGGAATTTAGGAAGGCTGGGGAGATCCATGGAACTAACAGCAGATTTGACTTCTCTATCAGTATGCACTGTAAGAAACGACAGAAATAGTAGAGATACTTATATAGGGGCAGAGGCAGCGCCTTTTGTGGAGACAGGTTTCAGCTGTGAGGGAATACTTTGAAGGAGCAAACACATACAGACAGCGAGGACAGCAACTGAGAGCAGGCAATGTACTCTGATTTCCAAAATACTTGGCACAGGCTCAGGGGCAGGACCTACACTGCTCAGCTTTTATAAAATGGATATCTTCAAACAAATGAAAATTTTTATTTAAATAAAAAATAATATTATCTTCAAAGAGTCACAGAGTACATCACAGCGTACTGTTGTAAAACAATTCTATGTGCTACCTAGTAAAAACTACACATAAAGGGAAACTGAACTCAAAACCAGTTCTCGTAAGTTTAGGGAAGTTGCCAAATGTTTGGGAATCAGCCAAAAACAGCAAACAGAACACTTGGCATAATTAGGAAACAAAGTGAGCTGTGCATCAGTAACAAATGACCCCACATCGTATGACAGAATGGGGAGCACTCGAAGTCACTACACAATCTGATTTTTAAGAGAAAACCCCAGAATTTTCACACTGCGCCCAACTGAACTATGGTAGATAAGTATTTGGAGACAGAAGGCACAAGTAGAACTCAAAGCAGGCAGCCACAGGTTCAGCCAGAGCTCCTGCTCTTCATAGTCAAACATGCTCTCTGCCTTATGATGTCCCCAAAATGAAGCCTGCTGGGCAAGCATAGCAGGTAACAGCACTTCACTTACCGTACGCTGCCTGGGTGGCTCATACTGGCCACCACCAGTAACATATAAGTCATTGACATGACCCTGTAAGACCACCCTTCTTAGGGCATTTCACTTGAACAATCCGCTTGAACTCAAATTTCACATCTTTTAATTTTTACATCTTTGAGTTTTCAAACAAATACAATGAGCTCAGTAGACCCAGTTAGAAGACACGAATACGATGTTAAAGAAAAACTCAGAGTCCAATATATTAAGCATACTTATTTACTTAATCTATACAGAATCGAGTAGATAAAATTTCAGATTCACATTCGTGAAAAATCTCTACAAAATGTTTTTGAAAAGCAAAACAAAGACTGCCTGTTCATTTATCATTTTTCCTCATGAAAGCAGACATGGGTTGTAAAAATAAAGCAGTGTGTTTAGCACAAACTAGATTTCTGCATCACTTTTTTTCACAGTTATTTCCATCTACAGTCCAAAGAGGTAGATTTTCTGCAACACCTGAGAATTGAACTGTAACATAACCAGGTGTAATGAAAGGAAGGACAAAACATTAGAGATACAGCCCTAACTTACTTGTGTATGTATACACATATTTGGGTCTTGCATCACATTAGTTTAGCTTTTTGCAGCTTAATCATGGTGAAACTGTCAATCAGGCCCCAGAGTTTTGACAATCACACATGCTTACTTCAGGCTACATCAGTTTACAGCCCAGGTTAAACAGCTTATGGTAGTGGGAGAAAGGCATTAATACAAGTTTACTTAAAAACCCTACTGGAGCCAATTTGGCTGCAGACTGGCAGTGCAATAGCCTGCTGTATGGCAGATCACTTAGAGTGCTGAGCTTATCCCTTATATAAATTTGTATTTTATTTTTTTAAAACTCTCTATAAGCAATGCATGAAACTGTATTGACTGGTTTCAGGAAGCAAAGTATAGCTCACCTTGGCCAGGTAAGTTGATATGACAGGCGTATTTTAAGGGTAGGAAAGAGAAAAGAGATCCCCATTTTAAAAGCCTTTCACTTGGGCATTCTGCTTCATTTACATGTTAAGTCAGTAACAAATATATTTGTATTGCTGTTCTACACATCTGTCATGACTCTAAAAGCCCTTAAAAATATTCTTGCAGCAGGATCCAAAGATTCGTTCTTGCTTCCATATAGAACAAGAGCTGTAGAAATTGTTAAAGATACAAATGTCCAAATAATAAATTGTAAAAATAGAAAACTGCATGTCCTACCTTGCCAAGGGTATGATGCATCAGATACAAAGTTTTTCACTTTTCCTCAGGAAAGTTACTTCATGCTTACTGTTAGCTGAAAACCAGTTCTTGCAACAACTATTTTTTAAACAGTTTGATTCTATAAAGCAAGTTGTTGGAAAAGCAAGTCTGAAATACTTCTTTCCAGTATATTTTACGCCATATGGTTAGCACAATTAACATTTCAAAGCTCTGAGTGTAACTTGACTGACTGCTCGTTTCTACCTTCTTTTCATTTCTGCATTGTGCTTGGACCACAAACACCAAAACCACACAAATCTAGGAGAAAGATGGCCAGCTTCCTATTTGCTCCACCATTTCAGAAATGTCAGTTTTGCACAGTCCCTCTCAGTGGTATGAGCTAAAACACATTTACCAGGCCTTACATAACCTTACTCTCTTTCAGAGACAGCTACATTATTTCAACGTACATTACTACAGGGAAAGGATCAGGAGCTCAGTGCAGCCTGAACATTCAAGTAACTTAGCCACTAAACTGTCAAGGGCAATGAGGGTGGGAAGCTCACTGAGAGATGTGCTTGATTCAGAAATCCCCTCCCAGGTAAGTGCAAAGAACTTTTAAGTACCAGAAAAGGCTACATATGTTCGTATTTCTTAAAATGACAGCAACCAAAACTGGAAAGTAAATACATGGGAACTAAAGTTAAGGGTAGCTTGTAGTTATTTCACACATTGTCTTGCCAAAAAATAAACATTGGTCCTATTTTCTCTCAGGAAGTAGTCAAAATATAGGTATCAAATTTTCTAGGAAAAGACTATATGGTTTAAGGTTAACAAGGGAGCTTTGCTTGTGGTGTGTTAGTGTAAGAATCTGAAGTACCATCTTTACCAGATAACCCAACTGGAAGGCACTCTGCCAACTGGTACGGCTTCAAGGTTGAACGTGCAAGAAATTCCACGCTGCACTTCAGGAAAAATATTTGAATCCACATGTTCAGTTATAACCAGTATACGCTTAACTAACACTTTAAATACATTGCATACAAGGCTATTGGAGAAAGCCTATATGCCACGTACTTGTGTCTTCCACTCCTCTGGCAGTAAATGTTTATTTTGCTGCCCTTCAGATAATCCAGAGATTCCTCTAGGCAGTAATGGATTTCTCTAGTCAGGATAACCATGTGATGGACACACTGCAACTAAGAAGGAAGAATGTGACCAACACCTGTGCAATAGGCTACACAACTGCAAAACTCCGCTCAGTAATGTCGCTGTACATTTTCTCATACATTTATATTTAACATGTTCACAGGTAGGGGCAAACAGTCCAAACTAACCTTTACAACACAACCCTGAGAAGTCTGCAAGAAGTTGTACACCCTGTTTCACCAGCTGCAAATTAATGTATTTCAAAGCTGTTTTTTCATACCACAAAGTACATAAAACCCTTTAAACATATCTTCACTATATTCTGGACCTTTACTTTTTCATTCATATATATGAAAACATACTAAAGGGGAAAGCTGACATTTTTTACTGGCCATTAGAAATCCTTATGTAGATAAATTTCTGGAAAAATTTGTAATCTTAATATACTGAGTGGCAAATCAATGAACAAAACCAGAATGCTGTTCTTTAAACCACAAAAAGTGACATGCTGTCACTATTTTCCCCAGAACAATGTTTTATCTGTACACGGTCTTCCATGACAGTGATTTGTGTTGTGGGGAGAAAACGCACATGCATCCTTTTATGGAAAAATATTTTCTTTTAAAAAATGAGGCAGATGTGCAACACAGTTGTGGAAAATTTATAGTTTAAGCTATTTAAAGCTGCTATGCAGCTTCCTGTACCACATAAGTCCAGTAGTTCTAAGAAAATACAGATATGGTAGAAAAAGTAAGAAAATTTTCACCACAAAACCAAATAGTTACCACCAACAGAGAAAGTTATACACAAAATATATCTCTCAATACAGTGTTTACACTTCATTTTAGTCTACAGATTCAGTGCCAGGAACAGGACTTGTTGAAACAGTCTTTTCGGAACTATTTGCCGCACATGATTCCACATTGGGTTGGATTCCCGATTCCGTGGGAGTTCCCAGCTCCTCGTGGGAATTGAGTGTGCAGGATTGCAACACCTGCACAGCTAGATCCACATCTGCTTCTCTGAGAGAAACCTGCTCCTTAAGGACTTCCACCTTCTCATTCAGCTCATTCCTTTCTGTCTGAAGGGCTCTGCATAGCTTCTCCAAACGCTCCAGTTTTATTTGAAAGCCCTTGTATTCTTTATCTCTTACTGTTTTCTGAAGGACAAAAGAAAAAAGCTCAGTGATTCGACTGATTTTTATTTTCTTAAATTAATGAAAAGAATCACCACTATTTAATCCAGAATACTAAGTCTTAATTAATCTAGTAGGTAGCAAATTTGCTCAGCATACTTGACCACTACACTTCAAGATGGTTTGTCAGGATGGAGTAGCAACAGACACCTTCAAACAAGCAATGAGAACTATGTAATATATGATGCTAATTGTAAGTGAGGGCTGAGTGTCAGTGAAGCTCCCAATATGAAGTCCCATAAAGCAGTCAATTACAACCCAAATAATTTCAACTATAGGGAGCAGAAGGGCATCACAGTGGGAAATCTACAATCCAGCAGCCAAACGCAGGTCAGAAGGTACCATACTGATGGCCCTCCTAACTAGCTCCTTAGAAGAGCAGAGAAAGATAAGCAGTGCTATACCAGAACGCGTATGACCTAGCATGCTTCCGCAAGATCATACCTAATATACTTAAACTAGACATCAGACAGCGTAGGCAGAACTGTATGCCTATGGCCTGTGTGAAAACTGTTGTAGCTCCTCTCTTGTTGGACTACAATTAAGTAATGGCACCTCCGTGCAGGAAAGTAGCTGATCCCTTACACGTGGGTCATTTCCTTCACGTTTGTCTTGTTTCTTTAAAATCGATTTCTATTGCAGCACTGATAGAACTTTGCTCTGCATATTAAAATATAGTCAATTCATTCAGCTTGTATGATTTCATACACATTATCCTACCAATTAAACAGTAAGGAAGGAAAGATAAGGCTGAACTTTCTTTTCTGTCATGAGTTTACATTTATATAGCAGCTGTTTATTTTCCATGTCTGAGGAGAACAGTACCATTACACAACAGAAAACGTATGGTAGACAATCCAAGAAGAGGCTACTGTGTAGTATTTCCAATTCTGTAAAACTGAAAAACTGTATGATGTTCTCTAGAACATAGACTCTAGTTTAGCCATACCATTGCTTAAGAGATAATTACCTCTTCAGCCATTTGCAGAAGAGCCTTGTTGTTGTTCTCCCATTTTGTACGCCACACTATGGTTTCCTTTTCCAGTTTCTTAATTTTCTTTGTCATCTACAAAAGATAAATAAAAAACTTGATTTTGTTGCTTGTGTTGCAATGTAAGTAGGTTTACAGTAATTCAACTTCTTAGTGTTACCTTCCAAGTCCAGTTTGAATAAGTTATTTTACAGAAAAGTCTTTCTACGCAAAATCAAAACCTACAAATACAGATTCTGCATTCAAAGAAAACAAGATCGATTCTTAAAAGAAAGACTAACAACCTCCAAGTACAAGTAATAAAAAGCTCCAGAAAAAGACATTTTAAAACGTAAGGACAGCCAAAAAGACAGAGGAGTACTGTATCTCTTTGATAAAACACTGGAATTGGGATTTAGATATTATACAAGTATGTTAAAACCAGAAAAAAAATAATTTCTCTTCCATAATATGACAAATACTTATGCCCTATCTTATGATCCAAATTAAATGTCCAAATACTCCATATATTTTCAGAAGGTAAATACTGTTAGAAATCTAAAATGCACCCCACAAACAGCATGCATTTTTATATTACTTTTTATGAAGCTCTAAGTAATCTTTTAAGTACCTTTTCCATTTCTTGCCTGAAGGTTGTAAAGAGTTCATTACTTTTTGCCATCGTGGTCTGGAATTCTTCAAACTTATCCATGTAAAGAGAAAGCTGTTGGGAAAAAGGCAGGAACATTAATATTTTTGTTTGTATACAGCTGTTCAGATTAAAGTGCAAGGGAAAATTAAACTCAAAATAGTAGAAGATGAACTTTCCATCTTTTTTTATACTATCCTACTATTTCCATTTGAGGGCCATGCAGAACTTGTCTGAAAATATGCTATTCGTATAAAGGGAAGTTCTACGTTTACAGAACAGCAATATATTCTGAAGCAAAAAGTGTATTATATTTAATATAAAGGTATTATTTAATATAAGAATATTATAATTAATAAAATGTTGGAAGACACCACAGTTCATCATTATCTCATTTTTGCTTCCCCACTGAAAAAATCTGTGGACACATACAGGAAATTCAGCACATGGTTAGCGAAACTAAACTTAGCAAAGAGCTACCTTTTCACGTAAACCAGCCAAAGCTAACAACCAAGGCTGGGACAAAATAAACATGATGGATTCCAGAAATCAAAATACACATTCACAACCTATGAAATCTGCCCAGTGAGCAAAAATCATGGCAAGTGAATATTGACAAAGAATTCATTTAATAGTGAAAAGCATTACATTTTAAAAAGTGAAGAGCATTAACATTCGATGACAGAAAATTTTCTTGCCCAGCACCACAAGGTCAATCATCAAAAGGGAATTCTAACATTTGTTAATTAACATAGTTATAAAAAAAAAAAAGGTTATGGTTCTTATTAAAACAACTTATACTATCAGTGTGTGATTTGATGTTCCAAGAATACATGACTACTTATTAGTAACTTCTTACTCCAACTGAAGAGTAATCAGTGCTCTCAATTCTTACATTGATAATATAATTCAGAGCACAGAAATATTGTATTTCGCTCTAATAGTAGAGGAAATTCCATAAAAGGAATTAGCCTAGCTTGTTCTCATGGTTTAACTCCAGCTGGCAGCCAAGCACCACAGAGTTGCTCGCTCACCCTCTCCAGGGGGACGGGGGAGAGAATTGGGAGCAAAGGAAAACTTGTGGGTTGAGGTAAAGACAGTTTACTAGGACAGCAAAGGAAAAGAAAAGAATAATACTACATATAGATAGATAATAATAACAATAATAATAGAATATACAAAACAAATGATGCACAATTTCTCCCCACTCAGCAACTGATACAGCCTGTCCCATGCAGCAATCATGGAACAAAACTGAAAGTGATCTCAGAACGATCCAGAGAGAGAGAAAGAGTGAGAGAGCTGCCCACTGGCCATATACCGAGCATTACATTGCAACATTACAATCACAAATCTCTTGGTATTTTCTTTCAGAACAACTATTATTGAAGATCACTCCATTAAAAAAAGATACCTGCTGCTTCAATTGAGCTTCCTGTTGCTTCATCTGTTCACATTTGTGTCTGGACTCAGTAGCTTCTTTTAGCAGCTAAAAAACAATGCAAAAAGCCACATAATGAAGAAAGTACTCTTAAGAATGGCTTAACGATCTATAATGAAAACTAAACAAAGGTTAACATCACCTACGGGCCATTCAAGGTTTTTTATTACTATACTATATTTTCATATATATGATTTCAGGCACATGCTGGCATGCAGAAATTTTTAGAGACGTTTTTCTAATCAGTAACATGAGTCAATTTTTCTATTTCTGTAGCAAGTTTGAACAGCTAAATTTAAATGAGCAGTTCACTAACAAACTGCATGTAATTTATAACTGTTCTGTAACCTAACTTATTTTCCACCTCCATTTCTTCAGTCACTAATATTACTTTTACAGACTAGTTCAAACCAATTTTTCTTCAACTTGACACCATTTTGTAGGTTCATCTTTGAATAATTTTCATCAGCTTATGATTCAAAAATTATGTTTTAAGAATATAGAATAATCCAATGCTGGATGATCATTTTAAGATTATACAGGAAAAGCAAGGCTTTTCCCTAGAAGTTACAAAACCATAAGGAGCATAAAAAATCTTCACCTGAGTATTATTTTTTTAATTGGAAGCAAACTTTTTGGAAGACTAATTTGCTGATTAGCAATATATAAACAAAACATCAGGCATAGTTTTGAGGACAGATAGTTTGGAAGAGCATATGCTTTATTCTGCATTTATTATTTCTTACAGCATAAAAACAGAAGCTACAACTCTTGACCACAAGAAAGCACCTTTAGTGTTTCAGCTCAACATATTTCACATCTGTCTTAAAAAAAAAAAAAAAAAAATCTAAATGATACCCAGCACTGTTTCAGTTTTCTCAGCAAATGTAACATTACTCGTCTGTAAATACGGACATTAACATTGCAGACATACATACACGAAATTTAAATTTCAGTCCTGCTGATGTAATCTATCCTAACTGTCAAAATGCAGTCCCCTCAATTTGATGTACTTGCTTTAAAGCATGAAAAATCTGGTTTGGGGGTTTTGTTATTTCTCTTAAGATACATAGAATTCACTTACAAACTCCCTTTCTCGTTGATGTTTTTCCTCTGCTTCTTTAATGAGTTGTGTAGTTTGCTGAAGTTTGGCATCCACAAGTTGCTGCTGCAGTTCTTTATGTTTGAACACTTTATCAATATGCTAAAGGAAGAAAGAAAATCATATTAGTCAAATATAAAAAGTCCACTGGTCAATTAAGTCTAAGTGTATATGTATGGGGAGATGCATGTTGTTTAGAAGTTTCATGCAAAAGAAAAAGTGGCAAAAGACTGTTTTACATGCCTTTTTTCTCCCTTTATCTCCATATATTTTAACTACACTTTTTTTTGTCTTTCACAGAAGCCCAGATGCATATTTGATTAAATTTGTACAATACTGTCAGTCACTTCACACTAGACATTTCAAAAATCCCCCAATAAGTAGTTTACATCCTTTCTTCCAAAGTTAGTGTATCTACCTCTAACCCTTAATGTACATTGTTACTTCTAAAAGCCCTAATCCTCATAATCAAAAAGCTCAAAACGAACGAAGTCTGCAACAATAGTTTATTTAGCTGATGAAATTCCACAAATCATTGTATTTTTCAGTCTTACTTCTATCCATAAAGTAGCACAAGGCAGCTTCCCATCTTTTCTCTTCCCCAAATTATCTCATGGTAGATACAAATATTCCATGATCACAAAAGGTAAGGAACTAGACTACAAAGAGCTTTCTAACTGATCCAGATTAAAAAAAAAAACAAAAAAACCACAAACAATAAAAACAAAAAAACTCCAAACAAACAAAACAAAAAAAAAAAAAAAAAAAACAAACCCCAACCACACAACTCCCACCCCTGGTTGAGAAATTGTATTCCAAACCTCCTATGCCAACTAAGAACTAGCAAACTAGCCTCAGCTGTAGAACTTCTTGAAGCTTAGTACTCTTTGAGAAGGAGAACTGGCTGTTTTCCACTACTGTAGCTTAGACTGGCTAGCTCACATACTGGTGCCAATTAAAGCTAGTTCAGTTAGCCCTATAATACAGTCATTTCCAAGACACCAGTCCAAATACATTCTTAAAGTGTGATATCTTAATTTGGTTCTACGCCAACAAGAGCTACATGCACAAAGGAGCTTCCCCCAAGCTTAATGAACCAAAACAAATAAGATAAAAAATAACTCCTATATCCCCTCTCATTATAATGTGAAATTATAATTTAGAAGAACTTCAAATATTAATACATATTTTTGTTGAAAATAACCTTTGGAAGCCATTTACTCCACTTAAACCAGAGTGAATGTCAAAGTCTGATCAGGTTGCTCACACCTTGCCCAGATGAGTTCTGAACACCTCTAAAGACAGAGATTCCACAATCTCTGGACAACTTATTTCTATTTGACCACTTTCATTGTGAAAGATTTTTTTCAATGCATCTTGAATTTAGATATGCAAAACCAGGCAGGAAAGGCAGATATTGGGCCAAACGGTTACTTAATTTTCCACAGCAGTGAAGTAAAAAGAATAATTTAAAATATACAGTTGTGGTTTAGCCCTGGTCACCACACAGTTTCTCACTCACCCTCTCCCTCTCCAGCGGGATGGGGGAGAGAATTGGGAAGAAAAAAAAAAAAAAACCAAAAAAACCAACCCTTGAGAGTGGACATGAAGACAGTTTACTAGAATAGCAAAGGAAAATGACAGTAACACAATAGAAGGATACTAAAATATACAAAATGAGCAATGTAAGATTTCTCACTACCCAATGTCCCAATGACCAACACAGCCCACCCCAAGCAGGGATCACGGAAATGAAAATGAGCAGCAAACAAAGGAGCAAAAGGGAGAGAGTGAGAGATGCCCACTCCGGCCCCCAGGCAACGCCCACTTATATATTGAGCATGATGTTTACAGCATAGAATACTCTTTGGTCAGTTTGGGTCAATTATTGGAAAGCCGGACAGTGTCCTTGGTCTCATTAGCAACAAGTCATATCATCAGGGTGTTTATCAACATTCTTCACATATGAAATCCAAAACACACTGGCTACCAAGACAAAAAATTAACTTCAACCCTGCTGAAACCAGGACATATATATACAATGACTGCAGAGTATTAGAGTTTTTTTCTCCCGTATAAATAATTATCTGACCTTTACAGTCAAGGAATTAACAGAAACCCATTACAAACATAATGTAAGCACCTCTTCTCGCAATGCATACTGCTCAATGAGTTTCTTCAGTTTTTCCCCCAGTTCAATATTTTCCTGACGGAGCTTGGCATTATGTATATCATGCTGTTCCAGTTGAGCCTGAATTTCATTCAGCGTAATCTGGAAGTGTGCAGTTGCTTCTTTCCGTCTTTCTTCTTCTTCACGCGCCTGCTGCATGTTTTCTTCCTTTTACGAGAGAATATTAACATATTCAAGCCAAACCACGCCCCTTTTTTTTTTTTTTTTTTTTTTTTTTTAGTCAGAAACAATGGTAATAACTCACTTCTGTATAGTTTCAAGTTCTAGAGTGCTACAGTTAATATAAGCCACAATCACAATATGCTATCCTGACTACCTATGTGAAGTGCATGGAACAAAATCTAGAAATTCCCAAACTTAGAAAATTTTGTCCTTACCACTACCAACATTACTCAGAGGCTTGTATAAGACGCTACACAAATACCTCTGCAAGCATAAGAATTACCCAGACATTAAAACCAGCATTGATACTATAATGAAATTTCCTACAGTGATCACAGATAAGATCCTCTCGGCTCTCTTCCATTTCACTCCTATCCATTATATTCTGACAGTATTAAGTCATTTTGAAACCCTGCCATTTCATGCTGCTGTTATTTCACTTGTGCTATTTTTTCCAGCAGTCATCAGCACTGCTCCCAGAAACAAATATGGCAATATACTGTAAGTAGTATGATCTGTGAACCAGTTCGAGGGGAGAAAAAAAATTAGCAAGTTGAACTATCCCCATATTCTTTACCTTAAAATCTGGTACGCTTATGCCACGTGTCACTCATCTTCTGCAGACACAGGTAATGGACAAGCTGAACATAAAAAGCAGCAGTCCTGATTTTAAGCAGTAATCAGTAAAATTTCCACCACCACTGGCACTGTAATTTATGTAAATAAACTAACCTTCAAAGTCTTATTATGACGCTGAAGTTCCCGACAGAGAGATTCCAGTTTGCTACGTGCCAAAATGGCCTTGCTATGCTCACTCTGCAAGTGGACTTTCTCCTTCACAACTTGTG
Source organism: Ardeotis arabs (assembly GCA_011801015.1). Taxonomy (NCBI): domain Eukaryota; kingdom Metazoa; phylum Chordata; class Aves; order Otidiformes; family Otididae; genus Ardeotis; species Ardeotis arabs. The sequence goes on along the minus strand of JAAGAY010134131.1, from coordinate 11,532 downwards.
CTTGCTTCTTCTGCAGTATCTTCATCTGCTTTTGAACATTTCGGCTCTCCTCCAACTAACATTAGAGAGTGTATTTATTAAACAAAGAAACAAAACTATCTTTATGCATCTAGATGAGCTGACTGAACAAACTCTTAAACATTTGAGATGAATGCAAGGAAGTCAAATAATTTCATTAAGACCCCCAAGATGATCTTATAAAGAAACTCCCACCATCCTACAAACAATTATAAATGTGTAAAGACAGGACTGAAACATATAAATTCCAAATTAATAAACATTTGCCTTTGAGGAACGGGGATCATGAGCCTGTTGACCATAGGCTATCAGCTTGTATTCAGCTACAGGGATAGGACTAGCCCTGAGAAAGGAGGATGTGGCAGATGTTTAAAAGCCAGTCTCAGTTGACTTTTAAACAAGTAGCAACTTTTTGCACTCTTATCTGTAAGGTACACACAGCTGTTTATCCAACAGGTCTTGTTTTTACTATCAAAAAGAAAAACCCACAGGACTGTGTACAGAGTTCTTTCTTGCCAGCAGGGGCTCCTACAAAAGGAAGCAGTAATTGACACAAGTTTTTAAAATGCTAAGGTATTTCAGAAAGGAACAGATACAACTAGCAGCCCTGACAAATCAAGTCAAATACTATTAAAGCTGCACTGCTCAGACTTTGATGACTTAAGAGATCTGTAGTCTCAACCATTTGAAGCACAATTTTTATTCTTTTTCCTTTAGGCTGTTTAGATGGTAAACGACAGCATTGAACTTTGTATACAGTGCTGACTTCAAAACTTATTCTATGAATATCTCCTGAATAGAAGTTTTTTGCATTAATACCTAGTTGAGAGTAAGTTCCATTATACGTGATTTTTGGGCTCCCCGAGAAACCATGGTATTTTAATAGAGTCTGATCTATTGTAAAGAAGGTAACAATGTTAAGTGTAACACTGTTCCTTATTAGATAATGCCTCAGCCTCGGAACACCGCAAGAAAAGAAGGCTGGCAACAAGGAACATCACCATGACAGAGAAGAATACAATGCTGGTTTTCTGAAAGAGCTCAAAATAATGCTGAAGCACAGAAGAAAGAATGAATAAAGTTAAGGACCTCCATGACAATAGTAAATTCAATGTCTATTTAATCTAGTTTACAGAAAAGGAATATTAAGGAAATATTTTGATATCCAGACATAAAAACCCCTTTTCTTGGGTGACCAGAAAAAACACTTCAAGTGGCTGTGCTGTTTGCATACCTATGAAACTTCAGGCTTGTAGAAATATGCCAATGTGAGACATATCACCAAGGATACAAACCTTCCTGCATCACAAATTGATCTCCTGATAGATTCCAAATTAGGAAAAAAAAAATTGTGGAAGATCTTTTGCCAGGAGAGAGGCATTCCTACCTTTATTGTACAGTCCTTTTCATGAGACACCACTGAAAAACCTGACAGTGAGCTTTAAAGATGATGAATCTTTAAAAAAAGAAAAAAAGCATTGTAGGTGCACTGTCATAAACAGTTCAAACCTCTGCTGGCATTAAAGCTGACACCTGCGCCAGTGGTTCATCACCACTATCATGAAGAAAAGAATGCATCTTAAAAGGAACACAACCAGATCCAACCTCAACTTTGTAACGGGAACAGAGAACCCTTAAGACTCATTCAGCTAAAATGGAGCTACTGTTACACCCGGACAAGCTCCCACCCAACTTCCCAGCAGCTCTGAGCCTCATTGGGGAAAGTAACTGGTTTTCTAGGATGGTGGACTGTGAATGCTTATGCTACCTATAGACTACGGATCCTCTCCCGGGAGGGGAAAAAAAATATAATGTGAACACATCTCTCCTGATTGCAAGCTTCTTTAAGGAAATTACAATTCATTTGGGCTAGCTGTAACCTAATTGTTTTGAGATCCTTCCTTCAACAAGAAAACTCAAGTAAAGATGGTGCAGACTGTTTTCTTTCTGCAGAAGCAAGCAATTCATGCCAACCTAGCTCCTCATGCAGGCCATCAACATCACCACGGTGATTTGACATGGGAGCTGTTCACTCAAACAGAAAAGGCATCACGTGCACAAGCAATTGCTCTTAAGAACTAACTCATTTACTGCATTTCTCTTTCACAATACCAAAGCTAATTTTTAGATGGGCTCCCCATCCTTGAGTTGGAAGTATTATTTTTTCTCATTTAAATGAAAGTGACTTTTTAGAGAAGCTGCTGGTTTTGAAGGAAATTCACTCATGTAAACAAAATCATGCATGTAAGAAAGAGCAAGGAAAACAAAGCAAAAGTATAACATACCTCCAAGGAGGACTCAGGGTTTTCTAAACAGAACTAACCTAAATCTATTCTTAGTAATCAGTATTGCCTCTATCAGTAAAAAGACTACCTGCTAGCTCATCCTCAAAACTCTGGAGACATTATTAATCTCAAAGGAAAAATTTATTTTGGAAGTATTATGCCATGTTGCGCAGCCAATACATCATTTTCAGAAACACTTTCATAATTAATACAATTGACATCTACAGAAAGCAAATCTTATGCTTTTTTCCAAGCTATTCAGTTATCTCTTTAGTTTTGTATTCATTTAATATCTATAAATATGATGGGAAAACTTATACACACAGTAATTCTAGTCTTTCCATTCTTGTCTGTCCCTGTCTCAAGATGAACAAGTGAAGCATTTTTGTCTCCAGGCACATTCTGAAAAGTCAACTTACGAGACTTTTTCCCGTTTTACCCCCAGTTCTGCCATCAATTAATTTAGAGATTAAATTAACGTTTCTCCTGCTTGGAGTGGGAATACACTTTATGATCAATTACTGGTAACATTTTGCCTTTTTGGTTTGTTACTGAAGAAATCTATACTTCTATCCATGCCATGCCTGTGCAGAAAGCACAAAGTAAAATTAAACCTAGATCTTTCCAACTTTCCCTATCCCCTAAAAACCGTTAAAGAGTTAAGCGTAACTGACTTTTTTTTCCCAAACTCGTTATCACAGTATATTCTTTCCCTTTATCCTAGCAGGTATAAATTATAAAATGCTAGCAAAAAAAAACATTATCAACAGAGAAAACCTAAGAAAATAATTACTCCCAAAAGAAACTGTTAGCTTTTCTGTTAATCCTGATGTTATGCTTCAGCACCAAGTTATCAAAAAGTTATCATAATCTATTTTTTCTTTGGATTTAGGCAGTCATGCAGAAATGAAATGACTACATGCAAGTTTGTCTGAAGCAACACTCATAATAAGTCTGAGTGGTGTTTTGGGTTTGGGTGTTTTTTTTCCTACCAACAGTGCGAAACATTCAAAATTGTTAACTGTCCTGTATTAGAAGTTCCTGCATTCCACAGTTAATATTAACGCATGAATAACTCCTACTATCTTTACAAATTACTTACCAGATCAGCATACTTCTTGCACAAAGCTGCCAGCTTTTCCTCGGGAGTAGAAAGTGTGTTCAAGGCTTGCATTAATAACAGTACTTCTTTTCCTATGAATTGGATGAAAGACAACCACACTGAGAAAAACCATACCACAAAAGCAGCCTGTCTTTAGAAGTAAAGAAAAATCTGACAAAGTAAAGTTTAAAAGGTTAAGTTTGCTAATAAAAGATATTCACACAAATGTTTTTAATAAGCCTTTGGAATTTAAATATCAGCAGTGCTTTGGTAGCATTGAACACCACAATCCCAAATTTAAAAGTTAATCCAGCAACTGGAAAGTTTAAAAAGCTGATTAGTAATTACCACATTGTTATTATTAATAAAGTTTTGTAAAAATACCGTTACCAGCAGAAGGATTCTTACATATGCATTAAGAACTGTCTTTTCCTAAGCAGAAGTACACATTTTCTCAGAATACCCTGTTAAAGATGGCAAGCTTTGGCTACAAAGTAAACTTGAAGCAAAGACAGAGAAAACACGTATCTATTTTACAGAAATATTAAAGTCATTAAAAAAAATCAAAATGCCAAAGAGAACATACCCAACGTTTTCTCTTTGTGTTTTTCACTCTCTGGATCTTGCTGGCCATCAGGTGGATCAGTACGGGCTTCTTCTCTCCCAGGAGTTTCCTCACGAGACTCTTGAGAGCAGCATGTGGACCCTGGGTGCTTTCTGTTCTTTGTGATATACTCAGTTTCTTCCAATGCACCTGTGTTTTCCGGGCCATAACAGTTGGACTGCACATGCTGCAATGCTGTATCAGACAATTCATTGCACTTGCTGTTCACCTCGTTGTTCATTCCCATCTCCTGAGATCCAACTTCTTCCATTGCACCACCAACCAACTTCAGAAGGGAAAGGAAGAATCGTAAGTAAACAGTCAAGCAACTGTACTTAAAGTGAAAACTGCGACCTTTCTTTTGCATGGACAAATCAGAGTAAAATTTCATCATTATTCAAGTTGATACTCACTGTTGTTAAGATAGGTATATAAATAATTGTACACAGAACGAGACTAAAGACTGATGAAGAAAACAGCACACAACAGCCCAAAATACTAACTACTCTATTACAAAACAACTTTGATACCTTGTCATTGCAAAAATGTTTATACTCTAGAAATTAAAAATTCACAGGAAAATCTGTTCTTAAAGCCCCAAAACTAATTTGCTACCAACTCAGCTGTTAAAGCGCACGATCTTAAATGAAAGCATTTCTCACATATAGATCTTAAAAATGTATCTCACAAATCACTAAGTATAATCTAATCAGCAAGAGTTTAACTAGCTTTAGGTACCATTGTTTGAAAAATAAGGTGTAGAAATTGAGACAGAAGGACACCATTATTAAAAACAACTTCATTACACATTACTTTCAGAAAACTGAAAGATAATCAGTTTTTAAATAATTCAAGAGATACACTTCAAGAAAGAGGGGGAAAAAATTAACCTGCTAGGAAATCTAAATAAATCCGCAGAAATACATTGTTTTGATAACATACAGTTTAAACTACTTCAGTCCGAACGCCAAATATGATTGTCAGCTCATGACTGGAGAAAAGTTGTTGTTATAACAAAAATTATAAACAGAAACAGGAGCACATCCATTTTTGAAATGTTAAAATTCACATCTATGAAATCATAAAAAAAGTGAGTATTAACTGGCTTCAGGTTTGGAGTCATACTACCTACGATTTTTAACAACATGTTATTTCCACTCAATTAAATAGAACTTTCTTGAAAGATTTCTTAAACCTGAATTGTTTAATTATTTAACCAAAAAGTTAAACATCACCAGCTGTTTTAACACTGCAGTGATATGTCCATATTTTGGAGCAGAACATCTGATGATACCACCCTATAGCTTATCAAGCAGCTATCAGACTCCATCACCAGAACAACATTCCCAATCTCTAGAAACATTTAAGGCTGATGAGACCTTCAAGGGTGTTTGGTTGGGTAGGTTTTTTTTAATCTTGTTACACTACAAAGGCTGAAACTCAGGACAACACTTGGAAGTGATTCAGTATTTTTTTTCCTGTCCATTTGAAATCCTAGTATACAACATAGATACATAGTTAAAAGTACGATAAGCAGAGCTGAACCCACTTCACTGCCCAAGTGATCATTCTCATTTATTCACCTTCCATGAACTGAAAGTAAATTTCCTTAAAAAGTCACAAGTTATTATGAAAACAGGGCTTGTTTATATGTACAGTTATGCTGTTTAAACCCAAATTAATTTCAGATTAGCACATTTTAAATTTTGTAATAAGACAATTCTTAAAACCAGGAGTTTGCACTGGGTTTTATATTCTGCACAGATAGACCGTTTTCCTCTTCGAAAGGAATCAGCCTCATCAAAGGAACGCAGCCAACACTAATAATATACTGTGAGATATATTTCAACTCCCAATTTGTTCAGCATGCTTGGAAGAGTTATTTAAAAATCATTAAACAAATATGCATTAACATTGTAAAAAAATAAATAACACCTTAGTTGTTCTCTACACTTAAAGCAAGTCCCTTGGTTTAGATCTTTATCTCAAGGCAGATTTGTTATTGAGAGGATGAAACTCACACAATATCTTTCACAAAGGACAGTAAGTTTTCTAACTGCAAATCATCTGTATAGACACTAAGGAGCAACTTTTGACTTATCAAGGAAGATTCACTTTGCACTGCTCTTTACAAATGTGGAAATGCTTATGGACAAATATAAACGCGCTGTAGTTTTATCATTCTCTAATCATGTCAGGCAACGTACTTGATAAATACCTGCAAAGGTAACGCAGTAATAAAATTGCTGTAACAAATCATCACCCCCAACATTTAACAGTTGATGTTTTAGCACTGTAAAACACTTTTTTTCCTTAGATTGTCTTAAACTATGAGGCTTCCATTGTCACGGGAAAGGCTCGCCCCTCCAAGTTTAGGGTCAGCTAAACAAACAAGAGACTTCTTAAAAAAGGACAAGCGATGCAAGAACAGTAGAGCTCACTTAACCTTTTTCTAGGTACCAATGAAACCATGGTACAGACCTCTGAAAACCTTGATTCATACAGAAGCTGAAGGTACTGTGTTGTATTTCATTGCCAAGACAGGAAAGATCAGAGGTATCCGAACACAACATGATACCAAAGTAGAACTGCAGTACCAACACAACAGCTGAATTTTTCCATCACATACAATGTGAACTTCTAATTCAGATTGTTGTGCCTAAGTCCGGCAAAAGATATGTAAAGTCTGCTCTAAACACAAAGTTTCTAGTTTTGTATGGTATTTCCAGACTTTCTGAAATCTATAAACAGGCTCAAAATTTTCTTTTTGAAAACAGAGTACAAAATTGCCAGGAACACTAAGAAGCAGCTGAGGTCTGACTGGCTGCAGCTGTACACACTGAACAGCAGCAATGCCCAAACAGTTCTATCATTTCATTCCCCTTTTTCATACCCGACTCTGTTGGGCTAGCAACAACATTTGTGCAACTTGCCCTAACACAGCTTACAGACAGATCACTGCTTCAACCCAGTTCACTGCACAGCAATAGGCAATCCTGCCAACCAGAAGTGTTAGCACGATGGTTGGAAAGGAGCCAAAGCACAAGAGTCACTAAAAAAATACTCAGTCTAATCACAGCCAGAGCACAAGGAACTAAACAAAAAACACCCTAACCACAGGTAGGTACTTAACACTGACTACTGAGGTACAGAAACACCGTCAGCAAGAAAACGTTCATAAGAAGCACTGCTTCAAATTTAGACAATCCAGAGATTTTAACTGTTTTCCATCTGACAAAAATTCCGACATTTCTAGGGGGGAAAAAAATAGCAACTACTGGCAGGGGCATACATCTGACCAATGAGTTGCAGAATGTCCACCTCTACTAGCAAACTTTTCCTATTCATCTTTCACCATTCAGCTTTCAATTCAGAGCTGGTAATCGCAGACCTGTCAGAGCGGGTCCAGAGGAGGGCCACAAAGATGATGAGAGGGCTGGAGCACCTTTCCTGTGAGGACAGGCTGAGAGGGTTGGGGCTGTTCAGCCTAGGGAAGAGAAGGCTCCAGGAGGACCTTATAGTGGCCCCCCAGTACCTAAATGGGGCCTATAAGAAAGATGGGGAGAAACTCTTCAGCAGGGCCTGTTGTGAGAGGACAAGGAGTAATGGTCTTAAAATAGAGGGAGGTAGATTCAGACTGGACATAAGGAAAAAAAAAATTACATTGAGGGTGGTGGAATGCTGGAATATGTTGCCCAGAGAGGTGGTGGAAGCCCCATCCCTGGAAACATTCAAGGCCAGGTTGGACGGGGCTCTGAGCCACCTGATCTGGTTGGAGATGTCCCTGCTCCTTGCAGGGGGGTTGGACTAGATGATCTAAAGGTTCCTTCTGATCCAAACTGTTTTATGATTAACATGCATATTCTGAAAGCATCTGGAAGTTTCACACAGTGACCACCAGCTCATTAATTCAGCAGAGCTTTTTGTAGAAGTTAAATTAGGTGTCAGTCCAATTCTTTACTCAAAATAATAGTTTCTTAACTTTGAGTACACTCTATCCTTCATCAAAAACCCCACAAGGACTTTCAGAACTTCAGACTCATTCTCCAAAGTCTAACAGAGAAGGTAGAAATAACCTACTGGAATACTGAATTGAAGAAAAAGGTTTATGTACAAGTGTCTTGTACATCTCAAATATATTTGAAAATAACAGTGATAGTGAAAAAATTACAGAACTTGTCAATCTTCTCTGGGTTTTCCAGTGAACATGGAACAAATCCAAGCTTACTGACAAGCAAGTGGCAGTAGACAGTTTTTTTGTAATAATATCCGATTTTCTTAGCTTAAATACAATTAAAAATTGGTGACCACAGGCTACAATTCTGTGTTTAAATAAGTGGTTCTACCAGCAGTTAGAACAACCTGACAACATACAAAAAAATAGCTTTAAAAACCCCGTAGTTAAATTCTATCAAGTCCATAAGTTCTAGCAAAACTGACAGTAGAGGTACAACATACTAAAATTCTAATGTATTTAACCTAGATTAGAAAGTGCTTTTCACTTTAAACAGAGAATTCTGTTATTACCTGACAGGAGCCACAAACATTTAATAGCCAGAATCTTTCCCGATTATGACTAACAAAGGATTTTCTACATTAACGTCACCTTAGATATTAAAAACATAACCAGAGGTCTAAACAACATTCTGATACTCAATTTTATTCTTAAAACACTTTAACTACAGAGTTTCAGACTTGATCTGTATCAAGCTTCAGGTTGGAGTACAGCAATAACAAATGTCACACTGAGCATGTTAAGCACTAACCATATTAGTACCACTGAAATTGTCCCCCCCTCACTGAGACAATGGTCAGAATAACCCCAACTGTTACCTCTGTCTTTTCAAATGTGTGCTTATCAGGCGAGTGAACTTCTCAGTTTAACATTCCAGCCAGAACAGAGCACTTCCAACAGCACATTGTATAATAGCGCTGATTCAGTACTGACTGAATAAAAACAGAACAAAACCACCCTACCAGAGACCTTCTACTGAAATCACTGCTACCTTTTCTAGCTGCTACCATGCTCTCTCAGCTTCCAGCTGGCTTCCAACCTGCAGCTTCTAACCGGCTTTAACGATAGGTGGTTTATAATCTGACAGACCAGAATTAGATTATTATATACCTAAAAAGACTTTCAGTGAGAGATAAGAGTATGCTGCACACGTAACATGCCATTTCATAAGATCACAAAATTATTTATCAACATTCAAATCTCTACCACTAAAAAATAAGACCTACCTAGCTGTGAAACCAGCTATTACAAGACACTGACATTTCTGAATAAGCTTATCATCTTCAAGCTACTTAAGACAGAGTTACAGGCCAAACAACTTGAGGATGCCTGCAGGAAAATTACTGGTAACATCGCTCCTGCTCACTCCAAAGTTTTCCTTCAGTCTTCTGCTCTGTTCTCTGAACTTGTACCTCCTGCAAAAAAGGTGCACATCAGGAAAACTCTACCTTACTTCATACCTAGAAGATGAGAGGACAAGATAGGTGTCCTCTTTATGAAACTGGCTGTGATGACAAGAGCCTAAGCCAACTTTACTTCAAACAGTACTGCTTCAGCAACATGTGCTGCACAAAAGGACAAAACAGACACCTAAGCAGAACTTACAGAACTTACCCTACCATACCAAAATGTACCATAAACTGACTTATTTTTCTGTTCTACCTACAGAAGTCTAACATACAGTGCTACCTAAAAAAATTGCTTATTGTAATAATAGTCCTTGTTATTAGTATTAGGTGTACTAAGGTACCTGTATTTTACACTTCTGCGCATACACATACTCAATCTTTCCCTAAAAAACCTCTCTGTATCTCTTATTAAAAGAAACCACAATTAGTAGCTACACCAACATCCCTTTTTTCCTATATGTTGGCAAATTACCCTAAAAAATAAGCTTTAGCATTAATCTACCAAAACATCTCCAACATTCCCCATAGTAGCAGTTGCCCCGTACCGTGAAACAACTCATACAACCTTAGCCTTTGGAATTCCTAATACTTTCAACAAATATCCTGGAAGCTGTAGAACAAACTTATGTACATAAAACATATTTTCACAGCCGTAAGGCAACATAAATATACAAGCAAATATGCAATCATTTGCTCAGCATCAGGCTTCAAGACCATTGGTATAACACCATCCAGCTGACTCCATTTTCAAACTTACTGCACAAGCAACTGGACATAAAAACCTTATACATATCCATAAAAACTTTTTGGGATGTCACAAAATTTGAGTTTGAATTTTATAGCAGATGCACCTTCGTCCACTGGTCTAGACAAAATAACTCAGGTGCTTGTGACCACAATACTAGCTTATTAAGGTTATTTCTCCACACAATACTTCTCTATACTGCGCTCACTGACCTAAATGATCATGCAGTCTAATTATACCTTTCTGAAAGCCTGATGGCCTCTGAGGCGGCTTCCCCACTCAACTACGATCTTAGTTATGAGATCAGAAAGTCATTTCAAACAAACATTTCACCCTGTTCTGTCACCCTGTAAAAAATTGATTTTTTTTTTACATTAAAAATTATGTTCTATGCACTCATTTATCTCCTTTGAAAACACTGGACTGACGTACCTGCAGTATTGCTCATCATTAGTTTCAAAGCATTGCAAGGTTAGACACAGCAAAAGAACGATTAAGAAACACCTACTTTGGAAATCTGTATTTTATGTTTATAAAAGTCAATGTTAATAGAATTCCACTACCGGCCTTACATTCAAGATATGGTCTTTGACATTGGTTCAGATACTTACATTCCTACATAGCCCCTGCTCAGGGTCCTTACTTTTTTCTGTTACCCTTTCCATGCTTCTTGCTCTTTCAGTGGCCTCATGACACAGAAGACACTCCTGCTTTTAAAAACAGTTTTGTTATTTACCTCAAATGCAATCTGTGCTCTGAAAAAAGGTTTGAAAGATTTCTTCCCTGTTTCAGCTAAAACATTAAAAAACACTTTCTGTAATCCTAGCAAAGATTTCACTGGAGGAACCCAAAGCTTAAATGGAAACTTTCAGTGCATTTATATGCAGGGCAAAGTGCTGCACATTTTCACCAGCCTCTTTTTAATGCAAGCATCTGAGACAGGTGTTAATTAAGAAAACATTTAATACAGCATGAATCACTTACGCCAATGAGGTTTCACTTCCTCTTTACTATTAACCTAATAGTTTTCTAGTCACCCACAGTAGGTTTCTGGAAAAAGCAGGGTAGACAAGTTCTGAATTCCCAATGCAAACAGGTCACAAGGAACCTAAAAATAAAGATGCTCCCATGTACCAAGGCAGCTACAGTCTACCTGATCAGGAAGTAGTAGATGAGACCTTCAGGGAGGGAAATCTGCAAGAGATCCCTGAACGATTTTTAACTCACAAAAAAAGTTCAAAATTTGCTAGAGACTCCTCACCACATTTTACCTTTTTAAAAAATTACATTCCATTTGACTGTGTGCATATGAAATAACATGGAGATGCTAGTTTGTTTTTTTTTTTTTTTTTTA
>JAAGAY010134130.1:0-19451 GCA_011801015.1 Ardeotis arabs | reverse complement strand
CTGAAATAGCTGAAACGTGCCACTGTATAATAACCACAGCTGCATTTTCTAGAAGAATGCTGCATTGTAATGCCAGCTGGCATTTTACAATCTACTTCTGGACAAAAAAAAACCCCCAGGTTTTGACTGGACTTCCTCCTCATTTATGCACTTCTGACCATTTAACTTTCAAAGTTCCTTGTTAGTAAATCTTCTTCCTCATATCATGGCTTCCATAACTGGTAAATTTACTGCTTTCAAAAAAATGTCATGATGTACAAGAATGATCAGTCTGACCTCCAGCTGGTTTCAGATGTAGCCGAAACACATGAGATCACATCTACAACCAGAATGAATTGTCTGGTTTTGAGAAATGCCCAGACATTTAGTGAAGGCTAAGTGCTACTGCTCTCCTGGCAACTTTGCTGCCCTCAGTGAAACTTTCTGCACACACGTCTTCCACAAGTTCTTTCTCTTTTACCATTTGCAACTTGATGCATCCCTTTCAGTGTGGACTTTATCCACTTAGCATTTTCTGCTTGCTTTATTTTTTGCTGGATGTTCTCACCAAGCTATTACAAAAAGTGAAACAAATGATCACGCTCTATTCATTTATTCTTTAAAAAAAAAAATCCATTTTTAGCTAGACTCTTCTCAGTCTATTGGCACTGCTGGTGTGGATTCTCTGGAAGTCTGCAGCTGTGTTTCAGGAGCTGAACAGCAGATATTATGTTATCTTCTTCCAGGGTGATTCATGAGGAAGGGCTGCTGTGAGACTGCTACAATTAGGTTAGGGCATCGTAGACGTAGCACTGGAAAAAGAATCATTCTTTACCTATGGCACGATAAATAAATGAAAACTGAATCTTTCTTTAAAAGCAATTTATATGTAAACTCCATCCTTCCATTCTTTTGTGGGTGGGCTAATGTGAATAGGGAAAAATTTCTGGCTTTAGGGATTAGAGGGATCAGTTTGCCTTTTAAAATTTAGAAGTTGTTCCCCCCCCCCTTTCTTTCTTTTAAACAAGACCACATTTGATAAGGCAACATCAAACACTGAAGCAAACCTCTAACCTGTACTATTTGCTTACAAGCAATTCACGGTCACCAGATCAAAATCTTATTTTTCTGTATATGTGTCAGCAAGTTATTTGACAGATAGATCATCCTGAAGAAAAAAAGAAAATTAAAAAAGATTAAACAACTTAAAAGGATTCTGACAGAGGCTTGAAATCACATCTTTCAAATCTAGGTGAATAGTCAGAGAATAATATTTCTGAAAAGGCAAACTTTGCACTGGAATGTGCTATTTATGAGTAACTGATTTGTCAGCTGATAATTTTCTTTAACTGGATTTTGTTACTCATCACATACATATATATAAGTGTGTATATATACATACACACACATGTAAGTATATGTATATATAGGCACACATATTTTTAAAGCAAGCTGCATAAAGACAGCAAGCTGCCATCCGTCAGTCAAGTCACCACACAGATCTCTGCTGTCATTTCTACAAATTGAGTGACAGATAACAGAAGTAGGCTGTTAACTTCTCCCAGCTAGCACTAGAGGGAAGGGGCCCTTTGTTTTGGTGCCTTGCAGATAAACTATTGATAGCTTTTGGCACCTGAGATGGTGTTGAAGGTCTCCTTTGAAACACGCTTTATAATTTTTTTTCTGCTTTGATTAGTAAGTGGCTTATTCAAAAGAAACCTGTGCATGTGGTTGCGCATTCTTTCACTATTTCTGCAATCAGAAAGACTGTTTTCCTCCTTCACAGGGATATTTTCCTTTCTACTTGTGCTCAGAAGTATTTGGTTCTTTCTCTGTAGGGAAATCTAGCTTATGCTCTACTGCCTACCACTTTTCTGAGCCTGGTGCCCAGAATTTTACTTCCTTTCTTGCCTCTCCCTGAACCTGAAGGCCAAATACTTACACGCTTTCCACAACTGGAATGGAGAAAATGAGGCCTCCCAGAAACCGTGACTTGAGCAATATCTGACTCCAACGCTGTTTCCATCTAATGGTGAAACAATCTCTATGCCCAGCAATAGGGCATGCAAGCTTTTAAAATTTCCTTTGTTCTACCTCCTTTTCATAAAAGAACACATTTGCATGACGGATAGAAAAAAAAATCACAGAAATATGGTTAAATTGTGAAGGAAGAAACTATGACTCTAAGACCAAGCGCTCTTGGGTATAGCATCCATCAGGTTCTGCCATCATCTGCCATAAGAACCAAAGGCTGCCAGATAGTTATTAATTCTTCAGTCTCATCAATGCCAGTTAAAACTTTCCCCATTCGTACTTCTGGAGGATAAAACCATTATGCCTGCTTAGCTTGCTCCATTGGTCTGAGGCTACTGATGCCAGTCTTGAGTCCACTTGCAACATGAGTCCACTGTAGTGAGTAAGTTGAAAATATGTTTAGATGAGTTTTCTTTGCAGACAGAATATGATCCTGGTATTTCAAAATGGCTGTAAAGGAGCCAAAACAAATTCACAAGTCTAGTTATGGAAAATGAGATTATGGTAATAATGAGTCTTTAAATTGCAAAGGATATTTCTGAACAAATTTCTGGAAAGTGGTAAATGATGATGGTAAATGACATAGGCTTCTCCAACAACGAGGAAGTGATTTAATGCCTGCAATGTTCAGAACATTTTTGTCAGGTTGCACAACGTGGAGTTTATACTAGTAGAAGTTATGGTAACAGTAAGGATAGACTATTGCTTCTAAAGTTGAAGATGGTGAACTGCACATGGGCAATGTTATGAAAGCCCTGTTAATATGACAGGTTTAATATCAGGTAAAGTATCTATGGAACCTAATATCTGAAAATATGTACACACGTATTGTCATAGCTATGCTTTGAATTTGGCATAGTTGTTATTAAAAAAAATATAATTTGAACAAATATTCTTACATCTGTTGTCAAAAAGGAATGGGTTTAGAAATCTCAGATTACCTAGCATGGTCACTCTCTTTCAGGTCAAAAGACAGAATAAGTGGCACAGCGTATCATCAGCCCTCTGGCCTCAGCTGCTGAGAATTACCTTGTGCAGCCCAGAGCCTGTCCAAGAGACTCAGTAAGCAATCCTGAACTGGGAGCTTGAACTGGTGGGATAACAGCACCAGTGGAAACACTGAGCTTTGCTGCTGAAATACGCCAAAAAGTCTTGGGTATCAATCAGCCTATGGCTTTGAAAGAATTTGAGCAACAAAAGGACCCTCCCTTAGAAAAAAAAAAAACAAACCCGAAACTAGTAAAACTTGGTCTCTCTAATACAATTAAAATTCATGAAATATACTGAGAGAAAGCCCACTTGGAAAGCCTGAAGTTGAACTTCTCAGGAAAATGCAGATAGGAACAGTGAACCTGAACTACCCAAATACAGCACAGACTATTTATAAATCCATTTATTCTGAAGCAATTATTTTGTAGTGCCAGTACTCCTTTGAGATTAGAGTAGAAATGCTTCCAAATTATATCTCTAGAAGATATTGCTGCAACTGTAACACAAAGTCGAGGTGAGAATTTTGCTTCAAGTGCCAAATTCAATCATGATTAACTGGTAAGCTTCATCTATTGCAAATGTACTATGAGGTCATTAAAGTCAGTTCAGACATGTCTCCATCCACTCAACCATGCCAAATGCCAGCTGTTTATGAGATAGGAGAAGTGAATCAAAATGATTTTGGTAGTGTGCTCAACCTGTGATAGGAGCGCAGTTTCAGAGCTCTTTATCATATTAAAGCCCAGCTTGGATTGACAGTGTAGAAAATCACCCATGACTTTCAGAAGTTACAGAATAATGTTTCACTTCAACAAACATGAGGTGTTTATCTAGTCACACATTACCTAAGTGTTTGGAGAGGATTTAACCCTTCACAAGCCTCTAGCTGCCTATGCCATAGCAAAATACAAACCTTATCCAGGTCCAGAAAAAATAGGAGATAATAATTCAGCGTGGTGATGGGTAAATCAGTCTGTCCAGGCTTTTCACTTAAAAGAGAGGATGAAACTCACCTGACAAAGAGAAGGCAAAAGCAGTTTTTTCTTCAAGTGTAGCACTGTATATTGAAAAACAGTAAGGTATGCTGAAGGTCATTTGACAACAGCTTGGTGGTGCTATCCTGTTGTTCAGCTCCCTGCTGCCTCTCCTACTCTAACTGCTCAGGCTGAAACACCAGAAAGAGGGTAATAAAATTAAAACATAGTAAGATACTTGCTCACTTTCAAAGATAGCCCTAGTAGATATCCTTGCCTTTTAAAACGGAATGTTCTCACTGATTTTCCCCTAGTATAGTGTACCTGGCAGGGATCATTCTCCTGAACTGTCATCTTTAAAGTTTTGCAAGCCACTAAGTGTTTGTCAGGTTAGATGCTACAAAAAAAGGAAGTTGTTGCACAGTGTTACATCCGGGTTCTCTGTTTTCCTCCAGTAAAATGACGCGTTTGTTACAAAAATGACAGCCCCTCAATTTTCTGTTCGGCACAATGACATGCTGCAAAGAATTCCCCAAAATAACACATGTGGAAGTACCCAAAATAGACAGAAAAGGTGAAACTTGGTTTTCTTTTTATTACTGCAGGAAATAGGCCTTACAGTTTTGCTCTATTTAGTAGGATCTTCCTGTCTTGATTTTGCCTGAACTGACAGAGCCCCCCAAGCACCACAGAAGAGAAGGTTACAGTATTATCTTAGAGAAGCAGATGGGATACACTCAAAAGATATTTTTGATTAGTATATTTATCAGGATCTTTTACGACATAAACCAGCTCTCTGCTTGTCTTTTTCTTTTGGCTCCTTTAACCTATGCAGGCACAATACATTCAAAGGGTAAAGAAATAGCACATGTACTTTTCATTCCAGTGACGTGGATGTTTGTACCATAGATCAGCTATTTGGAGGAGAATAAAGAAAAAAATGCCAGTACCTCACTTGCTTCTGCAGTAGAATACATCATGCCATATCTCAGCTGCACAATAAAAAAGACAAATTTAGTCATTCTCAGGAAACTCAAGTACACTATGATGCATTTGCTTTTGGCAAGTGAGAACTTAACTACTTCTCTGACCATTTTGCTCCAAAGTACAAGTCTACAGAAACAAGCTGATTCTGCCAACACTTTCCTCAACATAGGCATAGAAAATAGCTTGCTAGACCTTGCACTTTTTTGCTTGTTAGGAAGAAGTTATTGCAGGGCTTCTGACAATTAGTGATAAGGATTTGGAGGCTTCTATCCACAGCTGGTGTAAATTAGCCCAATTCGTCCAAAGTCAATGAACGCTGAAATGTATGTGGTGAGGCTCTCAGTATAGGTTCCACCTCTTATCCCCTTCCAAGTCAGATTTTACTTGTGAAATGCTGTACCTAATTTCTTGGGGAAAAATATTAGATTTTGTTTCTCCTCCTGTAAAATCTACATAAACTTATTGACCTGCATCTCAGGGGCATTGTAAGGTTGAATTAGTTAAGTAATGTGCACTTCCTTGAGTTCCTTGAATGCAAAATGCTGTAGGAATGCAAAACAGTGAGGATCCAGAGGGGTAAGATCCCCTAAATTCTGCTTACTCTCTTATAGTAATTCTGTGTAAGCTAGACCAGAGAGCAATATACTGGCAATAGCTCCTCATAATCCTGTCTGAACTATTATTGGTCAGGGTATAATACATGATATCCTGCACTTCACAGAGGCACTGGGTTGAGTACTATCATATTTATAGATATTGCTGTATCTACAGAGATAGGCAGTTAGGTTTAGAAATCCTTGATTAGTTCCCCAGTGCCAGCCCTGGCTGCAGCCCTGAAATAAACAAGTTGCTCTGGGTGATATCCTAGCAGAGTAACAAGGTTCAGGTTATAGCTATAGAAGCTATGCTTGCCTTTGTTTCATTCTGCTGATTAACATGTATGGATTACTATAGCTAAGATGATTTGGGCCCTTGTTTCTCTCTTACGCTTTCTGAAATTCTTTTACTGTAGGGTGAGAGACTTATCTGCAAAAATCTAGGCTGAAGATCGTCATCACTCCTACTGACTTTTTTTTTCTTTTTTTTTTTTTTTCCCTTGTTTTTCCAAGAATAAAACAAACTAGGATATGTCTTTAAAGCTCCAGGTCAGATAGTATTGCAACAAGAACATGGAAAGAGGCAACATGGCTGGCTTGGGTACTTGCAACCTTTCATGTAGATCTTGTTTCTGTTGGAGCAGACCATCATCTGGCATAGATTGACTAGACTGGTCCACGTCATGCCAAGTTTGCTTTTACACACTGTAATGCAAGTTCCATTCCCTTTTGTGTTAACTTCTTCTACCAGCATATCACTTCCATCTCCGGTCCAGCACTGTGCTTTTTTCTCCCACCACAAGATTTGTCACAGCTGGAGACTTGACTCGTTACCTGCGCTCAGGGAGTAGCATTGGGTTGCATGGGTGGAGAGAGCAGCCATAATTTATAAACGTTTGTAGGTGAGATGGGTGAAAAATTATACTCCAACACAGAAGATGAGTCTACTGCATAACATAAATCATATAGCATGCTAAGACTCATGCATGATACTTCTAGTGGTTTGGAAGATATTCATTATTAGGGCTCAGAGGTATATGCATGGCCTTGTACTTATTCTGTTTTCTTCTTGTTTAAGGCTGTTTCAGAAGCTGTTAGGCCTCCACTAAATAGGCAGTTATTGCACAGTTGGGCAGTGAGAAATAGGAGCAGATGAGTGATAAACAGAGAGCTTTCAGCAGAAGTATCGGATTCAACTGCTTTCTCTTCTGGAAGGAGAAACTGAAAATTTATCCTGTTGCTTCTCCTCTTGTTGTCTAAAGCAATCAAACAAAATAAAAAGTAAACAATATGGTGTGATGGATGCTTATCAAATTTATTTTTTCTAGGAAAATGAGTTATGAGCTGAAACAGATTTGAAAAGAAGGGGAAAAAAAAGGGATTAGACTGATTATTAGCCTGATTTTTTCTTTTTTATGTGGTGAAGTTGCGTTTGTAATCATTTTCCCTTCAATACTTCAAGCATTGTGAAGAGTTCAACATCCTTGTATTTCAAAATAAAGTGAAGACCTGATAAATACTGTATAAATAATAGGATTGGCTTCAAAGACAAATAGGCTGTTAGCTTTCCACTGTTGAAGAAAAAGCACATTTTAGCAGCATGTGAAGAACGAGTGATGAAAGTTTGAGATATGCTCTCTCTTGCAGGTATTTATCTTCCTGTCATACAGCACTTAACAGCAGAAACCGAAGAAAAGGTTATGAAATTTGGTATGGGAATGGGACAACCAAAATCTCACACATGTTTTAAAAAATGAAGCATTTATGATTTCAATATATGTTTTAAAAGGCAGTTCAGAAGTCATTATGGAATCCTACAGCTTTTAGCATAATTTCAACTTTATATCTTGTTTTACCGGTTGAAACAATTCTCCATCCAGGAGAATATAGTTCAAAATATATTATTAGCTCCTGAACTTACACTTTATAATTCAATAAGCCATTATAGTAAAAGGGTGGAAACTAAAATAAGTAATAATATACATTACAAAGACTTGTATACATTAAAGTAATTTGTTATAGTATTTCATCTCCTCTTTATATCTGAAAATATGTATTTTCTCTAAATGATCATCCCACATGTAGAAGGAAATTAAATCAAGTGGAGGAAATCAGATCAGGGCTTGCAACAGAGAATAAGAGTAATGTTCTTAGAAGAAAGAATTGAGTAGCTGGACTTACTTCCAAGGGATGTGGTCAAGACACCATTGTTACACACATTCAAGAACTAGTTAGATGAGACATTAATGGAGATTCTAAATTGAATTGTCTGTAATAGCTGTAGGCTCTGTCTGAAGAAAGCAACTTTTTTTTTTGCTTGTTTGAATTCCCTGACAGCAGACAAAAATGTGCTTTGGTGACTGATAAGGGTGTTGGGAATTTGTTGTCTTCTTGGTATCATAAATTCTAGCATCAGGG
This sequence comes from Ardeotis arabs, assembly GCA_011801015.1. Lineage (NCBI taxonomy): Eukaryota > Metazoa > Chordata > Aves > Otidiformes > Otididae > Ardeotis > Ardeotis arabs. Next base: position 11,473 of record JAAGAY010134130.1, on the reverse strand, counting down.
AATTTGAAATAACTACACTGAAAGTAAACTTATGTTTGACTGAAGCAGGTGGAAAACTCCTTAAGATAGCAATGAATAAAGAACTTTAAGCACAAATAGGTCAAATTCTACTTAACTGACTTACAGTGCAGAAGGTTTATGTTCTCTATAGCAAAACCAAGAAGAAATCAATTCTGAAAACAAACCAGTGTGGACAGAAAGCAGGATTCTTTAACATCTCGCAGAAGGATACTGGCATAAAGGTAAAATGAACATGTCTTCACTTTAACTTTATCCATTTGCACTTATCTGAATGTAGAAACAAAATGCACATACATATCCAGAGACAGGTATGAAATAATGTACTTTTGCATATGGATAATTAAGGAAAATAATTTACTGAGTACCACTTTATTTCCTCAGTTTCAGCTTAAGAACATGGGAAACCAGAAGTAATTAGAAACAGAGGCGGTTCTGACCTAGAAATGCTCCCTTTCAAAAAAAAAAGATTATTTTGCTGAGGATGGAAACAGCTTTGGTAAAGTTTTAGGGAAGTGTGATAAACTTTGTCTTGTCTCATTTCACACTTCAGAGTTGATTTAACGATAGCATATAGGAAAATGCTGTCTCTGGCCAAGAGAATATAAACTTAATGCAGAATCACAACACCAAGAATAACTGGCCATCTGAAAATACCTTTTCAACTTACATATTGATTACTCAGTTAGGAGAAGAGGTAGATTTTAACAGGGATAACTTTTTTCCATTTGTTATTTACTTACTAAAAAATGCACCCTTAAACCTTTGACAGTCTGAAACCATTCCTTGTATAAAGCTCTGTCAGTGGGAGTAACTCCTGGGTTTAATGTTGCTAACAAATACAGAGCCCACATTTCTGTAAAGCTTTATGCTTATGTCAGTGGCTAGAGCACAGGTGAAACTTGGAGACCCTGTCTACACCCTTGAAAAAGCCCAGTTCTCAGCTCATACTCAGGTGTATGTAGATCTATTATCCTTAGAGGTACATGAAGGACACACATCAAATTTGACCAACCCTTGGACCACACTCAAGCAAGAAAGCCTATATATACCCTAATGTGGGTTGTGTCGACTGCATGAATTGTGCATGATTGAGTTACCCACTAAAAGAATCTTGATCCTGGTGCTACGGTGCCGTTATTGTGAGCCCAAACTACAACGAGGCCAATAGTGTACACAAAAAGCCGATGGGCAAAGGTGACAAAAATACGTAACTCTTCCCTTAACTCTGCTCTTTGCCCTGTGGTAGAAGTATACTGTAAACTGAAGAGGATCACTGCTGAAGGCTCTGTTCACACTTCACTCTCACAACAAGGCAAGGGATTTCTGCAGGCTGGCAGGAAGATTAAAATCCTTTGACCAGGACAGACCTTCTGTCATAGCGATATCTGACAGGCAGGCAGTAACGGACACATCTCCCACTCCTACCCAAAGTCTATCCTCCCTCCTTTTGCACAGCTAGTTACTCTTTCATTGAGCATCCTTTTGCATGGCTGAAACATCCCAGAAAAAAAACCTGAATAATGTCCATTCTCCCTCATTGGGAGCTCATTGCCGCACTTCAATTTCATCATGTTTGTTCCTTTAATCCAACCCATCAAAGCTGCTTTCTTAGGAGGTCTCCCAGCAATACCTTCCCTTTTCTTTCACCACAGTCCTATGCTCTGTGGCACAGACAAGGATAGGGACGCAGAGAGAATTAACTTCACTGAAGCCAACAGAAAGCCTGGGCCAGAGGCAAGAACAGATTCATGATTCTTCAGTATTTCTAAGTAGAATGGGAACTATGTATATTCTGTGAAAAAAGAGAGCAATGTTAACCAGCAGTATTAGAGAAGAATTATTGGTTAATAAAAATGGCTATAGCTACATGCAGGCAAATTAGATGCATTTCAGTTAATCTGAATTCTTAGTAGCTCAGCCATTGAAGCCTAGTGCTAACATTTATCAATAATAACTACAATAACAATAATTATTAATCAGAGTAGTTCTGATTAATTATATGCTCTGACTGTATTTAAAATGCTTTTTTTTTTCTTTTTTCTTCATTCATCTGACAAAAGTAATTTATCCAGCCCTTTCATTACTGCTGGTAATTCACACACACACACATATTCATGCACACACACATATATATGTATGAAATAAAAAAACCCCTTGTCTTTAATATAATTTTTGCATATAATTTTTCTAAACATGCTACATAGCAAAGTGCTTTACTGTGTCTTTCAGTTATTTCTGCACTTGGCTCTTAATTTCCTGCACTTTATCCACTGTACATACCCACTCCCTGCCAAAAATCATCATTTTGCATTTTAGTCTGAATGGTTTCAAGCTGGTTAGGTTTCATTCCCCTGCTTTCTGGGAAATAGCAGGGGAGAAAACTACTTTTCTTTTAATGTTGAGAGAATAACTACAGTACTTGAAGCCTATAGTGAACTAAGTGGGCAAAGTCATCATTATCACACTGAGTCCCAATTTTAACTTCTCATGATTTGTCTGAAATTCAAGATATGTGGCAATCAGCCTTCTGTAGTTAAGCAGTTTCAGCAAGCTTTCCATAGTGCAAAATGCAAAAGAATTGCGACTCCTGGGCTGAACATTTTCACAAAGAGTTCTTAGGGGTTTTGTCCGATTCCTCAGGAAGCTAAAATCTAAAATAACACAGCTGTGAACTACTTCAAAAGGCTTAAATTTAACATGACAAATCTTAAGGTCCTTAACTTAGTTCTTGCTCAGACAAACTCTTCCACACTCCTCAGTGGAAGGCTGTAGTGGAGCGAGGACTAAGTTTGAGTAGTGTTCTTCGTATGAAGCCTCGCTGGAATGCTGCTCTAAGGCCATGGCCAGATGCTCAGTAATCCTGAATGCGTGACTGCATGGCTGCATTTTTCTACCAAATGAGGCAGACCAGGCAACTCAGTGGTTGTCTCAGCTGGTGCCAGTGATGGATGTCCCAGATTGCTGCTTCCTGCCCTCTGCCCATCTCCCATGGGATTGTGGCTGCTGACACTATGGCACTGTAGAGATGTTTTCTGATGGCCTAGCCTTCTGTTTCTGAGGTTAAATTCCAGCCAGGGGAAAGCTCTAGATGGTATTACACCACTGGGGGGACTCCACTTGCCCCTCGCTCGCCCCATGGTCTCATTGTTGCTCTGCTCCATAGGCAGAGTCTGCAAGCTGCTCTGGCTATACTCCCACACCTCACCCTGGGTCACCAGGCCCCAAAGTCCTAAAATGTCACCCAGTTCCTCCTCTTACTCTTCATGAGTGGGGGAAGCCTTTACAATGCCTTCTAATGTCCATCCCTACAGAAACATTAATGAACATTGCTTTGCTCTCTCCATTGTAGTTCATCTTTACTATCTCTAGCAGCTCGTCCCTAGCTTGAGACTCGATTAATGGCTATGTTGGAGGAAGGGGGCTGAGGAAGAGGAGGATAGCCTGAATCCTGCTTTGCTATGTGTTTTGGTAGAAATAGAAGATGACTTGTTTGATGTTTGTGCCTGCTTTTGCATTGTGAAACCTATTGTCCTGTGGTTGGGTGTGAACAGCCTGGAGCAAAGGGATTTGGGGTAGGGAAGAAGGAAACCAAAGTGGTGTGAAACACTGGGAGAAGAAGAGCAAGCAGCTGCTGACCATGTGGCCAGAGGCACTCAGAGGTGCAGGAGTTCAGCATGCAGAGCGCTGAGCAGAGTCCATGAAGCACAGCTGGACAATGAGGGAAAACCTCCCTCACCTTCCCTGAGAGCAGGTGCCACCAAAGGACATAATGAGAGGCAGCTCACATGGGTCTCCATGGCAAACTGGTGATGTACTCTGGGGATCACATCGAGCGCAAGACCAGTTCACTTTGCCTATTCATGCCACTGGCCATTCAGAGCAAAGAAAATTAACGCTTCTTTCAGAAATGATTCCCTCTCCTATTTCTCTGGCTGGAAGTGATCAGCAAATTTGACTCTGCAGACAAATAATTTCTGCCTTTCTCAAATCCTTGTTGTTTGCCTAGTTTACGAGAACATTTTTTGCCAACTCTAGCTGCACAACAATCAGAGCTACAAAGATTGATTGGCTTTTCAGACCGAATGACTGGATTAACAGCAGATGAACTGTGACACGAGCTGCTGTGTCTCTTGCTGTGCTGCTCGTTCCGTTTTCTGAAACACGCAAACTTCAGCCCATCCATTTAGCAAGCCAGTGCTAAAAACTTAACTGCACTCAAGCAAAAGACAATTTTTTTTTTTGTTTTGTGTGTGGATGTTAGGAAGTAAGACCTCCAATTACAAGTCCAAGATGACTGCTAATGATAACTTCCTAGTGAGGCAAATTTGCTTTGAGGAAGGAGCTCTCTGCCTAGATAGGCATCCTTTTTTTTTTTTTTTTCCTCAGGGTGACTATCTGAGGCAGGGACTGGCTATTTGGCGATACTTTAGAGACAACAGCAGAGCAATTCAGATCTCTGACTCTAAACCCAAAGTATGAACTCAGAGCTCACCCTGGCTGTGCACCGCACACTACTCCCCAGTATACCTGGCTGTAAAGAAGTGTCCAGGCGTCTGAGCAAGGTAGCTGGACATGCTGCCAGTCCTACCAGTCCCTTCTGTGCTGTTGGCTGTGGACACTGGTGTGCCATGGGCATGATGATAGAAGGAATTTTGATGAACTTGGCGTCAAATATTTCCTCTCTGGTATTGAAAGTATTAACTTTCAACTCACTCTCCTTTTGTTAAAGTGATAGGGTTATTTTTTAATAAATATTTTCCTTTGGAGGTAAATTTGTATCAGCTGTAAGATTTTGACAGATTAAATTCCCCTCTCTTGTTTTCCAAAATCAGTTAAAGCGTTGGGAGTAAAGGTTGCACTGATATATAACCAAAGGTTCTTAGAGGACGCAAAGCAGCATAGGCCTGTGAAATAAGGGAGTTTAAAGCTATTGACCTCAGTAACTTTTAACTATATAAAAAGAAAAGGGCATAATCTGACAATAAGAAAGTAAGTACAGGTGTCAGTACCTTTTCTGTGGTATTGGTATCGTAGTGAGAAAAAGGTAAAGGAAACCCACACTACCAATGGATATAAATTATATTCAATTAAAAACCTTGTGTTTTTTTAAATAAGAAAAAATAAAGAGAAATTACATATAATACAGTTTATTTTCACAGCCCAGAAAGAGAGCATGGGTTGCTTAAGAAAACAGTTTGCTGAAGACTCATTAGGCCAAAGCAGCTCTTGGAATTCTGCCTCTGGCTCTCTAATGATCCATGAAACTTGAATTCAATAAAAAATGATTTAACTGTAAAGTAGTTGAACTGAGCCAACTTTTGCTTACTTGGATATTTTTAAAGCCCTTTGTTGTCTAAATATTATTTGTTCCTCTTGGAGTTAAAGGCTTTCCATATAAATATTACCCAGATGCTCTGAGATAGTTTGCAGCTATATTGACCTTTCTGCTTTCTTTGCACTGATGGTATCACGTACGCCCAAACCCAATAGCAGTGACTTACGGGATACGCACAATGAGGCTGCTAGTCTTAGGAGACTTTTGAAAGCTCATACATTAGACTCTTCCTTTCCAATCCATTAATTCTGCTGTTCTCTGCCTGTTGGGAGCTTTGTTGTGTCTTGTAAGAATAACAGATCACTGTTGAAGCTTTTAAGATCTGTTACCAGGAGAAGCTGCTGTGCAGACAGTGTGTCTCCACCAGCCTGGCACTTTTGGCTGTCAAACTTTCTTTTTTTCCTTTTTTTTTTTTCTTTAAAGCATTATTTTCAAGAATGAGTATAGGAGATTTCTCTTTTCCTCTTTGACTTGAACTGCACTGAGTGATATTTTATACGCTGACCTGCCAGAGGATGGCACAATGCGTTGGAGTAATGCACCCGCTGCAGGAGAACTCAGCTCGATTAAACTTGCATGACTGGGGTTGCCCTGCAGACCCCTCTAGGCAAATGTCTGGCAGCAGCTGACTTAGCTTAACTTTGCACAAACTCCTTTACCCTTAGGAAAACTCCTCCTGGGAGAGAACTAGTGTGAAACTTCCTGGGGCAGATTTACCTCAGGGCAAAGGATTATGTCTTGTGGCTGCTTTACTTTTCCTCCGGAGGGGCAGCTGGGACCTTCCTCTGCCAAAGAGTTGTGCTGCTCATGACATTCTATGTGTATAAAATTACTGCAGTGGTTTCCTAAATTTGCACACTGTGTAGACCTCTTCCCTAGAAAAGTGCAGGATGCTCAGAGACTGTGCAGCGCTACGGCAACCATATCAGGGAAACCAGGTCGAATTTGCCGCAGATCTGAATCTCTGGACCTGCCTTGGCTTCTAGGAAAGCATTCCAGTTTACAGCAGAGGGGAGTTGGATTTCATATGCTTGTACTGCCAGCCTGACTACATATTTGGTGTGTATAAAGAGACCTAGTGTACCTTATCCAAACATTGTTACAGGATTTATCATTACAGAAAAGGTAATGAGTACCAATTGGTATGTCAGCTGCTGTAAGAAACCTATCTAATGGAGAACAAGTGCAAAATAGTTTATTAGACTATTGCACACAAAGGCATTCTGAGCACAGGCTAAGAAAACCCTCATGGCAAGTTATTGCAGAATACCTTGTGGGCTGTAAATCCACATCTATCTGCACACTAACTTCCCCATCCATCCACATGAGCCCATTGCACATGCCACTGATTTTAGAGCAGAACTCCCCACTGACTTTCAGAAACATAAAAATCAATCCCCCGATTTTTCCTCTTTGGAGACCATTCTCCAGATATGGGATATACCTGTACTTTATTTTTATTTATGTTTTAGCTTAGTGTGGTATAAAATACCTTCTATCCAGGGATCACTAAGCACTTTATAATCTTCAGTTGATAAAGTCTCAAAACACAGGTAAATAGTCACATACCAAAAACCATGCTGGGTTTGTGATTACTTGAAACAGTCTTACGGTTAGGCAATGTGTGTGTGTTCTTCACTTCCATTCGATTCTGACGTTCAGAAAATATCAAGTGTTCAAATTAAATATTCAAATATCTTCATTTTTTTAAAGTGAAAGGGGGCCCAGAGGGGTGAACTGCAGGCTACGGAGGGCCAGCTAACATGGAATAACTTGTTCTTATGTCTGACCTCAAGTCAGTGCAAGCCATTGTTTGCGTCTAATGAGCCAAGGAGATGGCAGAACTATGTTCATGGTAAACACGTTTCCATATCTCTCATATTATTGCCATTTATCAGTTAAAAGAAGAAAAAAAAATCACAAAATGAAACCAAACCACCCTACTCCTACTAAATTACATTGTGAATAAAGGTAATGTAGTTCGAGGTTTTTTTATTAAAGCAAAGAGAATGGATGTAAAAAATATAACACTGCAAAATTTAAAAGCAGAGGTGACCAGGCAGAGCTTCTCCTGATTTATATCCATCTAAACTTATACCTGCTGAAGACCCTGATGGGGTAAACTGCTGAGACGAATATTGATCTAAGCCTTGCCTTTCACCCAGTGTGTTTGTACTGGGAGGAAGGGGGAAAGATTTTAACAACTCCATTTCACTTGTGGAAACTTGGAATTTCTTCCATCACTATCTTCAAGGACTATCCATATCAGGTTGGTTATGCAGTAGTGGTTTAGCTATCAACTACTCTGTTCATCAAGGCTATGCCTAGACTCCCGCTGCCTTGGTTGCTTTACCAAGCATATTTCTTCTGTTTCTCTTCTGTTAAATAATTCTGGATGTTGGATCAGGAAAGCTAAATGTCTGTATGTGCCTCTGTCTACACAGATTTCTAGTAGTGTAGTCATGGTGAGATTTGCCATTCTTATTTGGGAACCGAGACATTCTGCAATTTAGATATAGTTGTGCTCTTGCACTTCCGCTTACTACCTTCACCTCGCAATTTGTTTTGTATGCTACCCTACATCTTTCAAACATTTCATTCACTGCTAACTTAGTTTGTAGCTGAGGGAAAGAGCAGAAAATACAGAGGTACAATTCTTAGTTAGCAGTTATATTAAGGCACTAAATATCTTCTATCCTCCATAAATATCTTCTACTCTCCACACTGTTCTAGATTATTTTCACAGTTTTAGATGAAAAAAAAAATGTCCAGATTGTAAAATCTAGTGTTCATTATACTCATGGCATTTTATTTACTATCTCGAAGTGTTCCGTACCCTCCTTAATATCTTCGCTCACTGTCTACGAGGAAACAACTCATTTTGGGTGCTTTTCCTATTTTCTTCACAGTATCCTAACAGTATTGGTATCGTTCTGGCTTTTCTTTACATGGCTCTGCAGGGACCAGGACAGGGGAAGGAAAGAAATTCAGGCTGAAGGAACCATAATAATTACACTTGTGCTAAAGTTCCCTGTGATAGATTGGAGCTGCTTCAGAGATCACCAGAGCCTACTATTCATGTGCATTCCTCACAGGATTTATTCAGATCTGGAGGACAGCAACTCATTAGATATGTCTTTATTGAAGGTCTGCTCTTGACTCTAGCTTAGGCGTTGATCCTCACTAAACTTTTGCACTGTGCAAATCCTTTGTTTGAATTCACTTGCTTTAATTAAGAGTCTAGGCTGGTGCTTAAATGCTTATTTCAACATGGCAGGTAACCTATACTAACATATAAGGTATGAAGTGCTTGACAGTTTTTGAGTGTTTTCCAACAGTATTCCTGAAGATATCCAGCTGTTTGACCAGAAGACTTGTAGAATGGTTAGAAACCAAAGATCCAGGAGATTTTCTTCTTGACCTGTTACATGAATGAGATGAGTAAATTTCTATACCTTTACAGTTTGAGTGATCAGATCTCATTTGGGCAAATCTAAGATGTAGCACTATGAATTTATTCCACAAGAAGGAAATAACCTTAAACAGTGATGCTTCCTCTTCACCTACGCATTACAAATAGAAAAGAGAATTTCTCTATGGAAATGGAGCTCATCTCTGAGGAAAACAAAAGCAATCCTTTATAAAGATTGGCACACTGAAACTTACTGTTTGCAGTCTCTGGATTTCAAATTAATTGCTAGACACAGAGCTCTCTGTTTATACACAGGGTTTCCTGGGGCTCCAGCTTTGGTCCAAGTAGTGGAATGAGCTGTCAGATATAAAACCATTAATTACATGGTCATGAGCACTCACGATCACTGGTATTATGATGGTAACAATATCCTATCTGGAAATACTATCTGGTAGAACTGAATCATCGATATTTCAGAGACTGCATGCTCCTGCTTTAGTTTCTGTGGTGTGGTGATACATTACGTTTTAGAGTTTGAATCCTCCACTTGTGAAAGGAATGAGTGATACTTTGACAAGATTTTGTATTTTGACTAAGCATAAATCTTGCAGCACTTTGTCACCACAATTGCTTTTCTATTATGTAACCTTTCTTTTTTTTCTTTCATAAATAAAGGAAAATACAAGTTATAACATATATTCTGGTTTGGGTAGAAATACATCCTCACAGTCTTCTTCCACATCCTCAATCTTCTTCATTTACTTACAATGATGTTTAAATGATGGCCCTTCCCTCTCCTTTATTGTTGTTGATTTTTTCAAAAGCTATCCATTACGTTCAGGATCCCTCCTTTTACAGCCTTATCAGAAATCTTTGCAGAATGAATTAAGAACGGAATTCACCACTTTGGTTTGAATCTAGGCTAATGAGGTCTGAAGCCCTGGGGCAATTTTTGTTGTTCATGGTAAATCAGTTTATTTACTCACTTAACTTTGTAATATATGTTTTTGTAAGAACTACAAGGCACATTAAATTTTGGACACCCTGTTCTATTCTTTGGATGTAGAAGGTGATTATGTTGATTTTATATAGCTACAGTTGTGTGCCGTGAACACCTCTTTTCAGTTTGGCTGGCTGTGTGTTGCTGTCTGAAACTCCTTTTTGTCATTAACATTTTAGATCATCATGTGTAGGACAGGGTCCTGCCTCCAGCAGGAGAAACGTTTTTGCTGTGAACAAAACGGCTATATGGAATTCCCTCCTACCAATTTCAGCTCATGGAAATTGCATGTAAATCACACATACCAAATGGCTCCAAGGATTGGCTGTGTCTCCAGTGATGACTGGAGGAGAGGGAAAAGATTTGAAGAAGATAACACAGTAACTGTCTCTCACTGTCTTGTGTGACACTGTGCAGACAATGCATCAACGAAACCAAATGGGACTCCTTCAGTTTTCTTCTGCCCACATAAAAACATCTCCCTGAATTGCTCTAAGAGATATTTCGCATGAATAAGGTTTAGAGACTCAGGCCATAGTGCATACAGGCCGGGCTTTGACACCTGCAGTAAACTCCTTAAAAAAATGCTTTGTTCACATTCTCAGTTTTTGGAAGTCACTTGCCTGTGACAGCATGAGGATCTATATTTGCAGGACCTGAGAAGGGTCAGTATTAGGACTGTACAAGATGGTAGGAAGTTTCTTTACCACCTGTACCTTGTATAGTCCCCAAGTTCAGTGGACCTTATAAATATTTCCCAGGGTTTTATTTCACTTCTATTTATTTCCTTTTTCTTCTCTGCTAGTGATTTTAATCAAAGAACTATGTCAGCATTAAGAAGCTCCAACATACACAGTCAGTCAAAATAACTGTGAAAGCACATCATAGTAACACCATCTGATTGTACTGATGCTTGGGTGGGCTGATAAAACAAACCAAAACACTGCTTCTTGTCGGTGGAGGTGAAAAATCACTGTTTCAGCTTTCCATAGAAGACAGGATTTTTAAAATTACTCCTCTTAGCAATACTATAGGGAAATAACTGGTCAAGGATGTTTAGGAGAGAATTTTACCTTCTTAAGTTTGTGTTAACTTATGAATGTCATGGCTCTACTGAAAGCAAATTTCTTTAGAGGAGAAATCTGAAAGTGATTTATTTTATTAATTTGTAATCATCACTAGCTGACACAAATGAACAAATAAGTCGTTAGTGAGATCTCAGCCCAGCATAAGTTGCTGAATGTATTCTCAGAGTTTCAACAGCAATAAAACATTGTTCTTATGTAGCACATTTCTTCCAAGGATCTCAAAGTACATTTTCCAGAAGCTCAATGTCGCTATTGTATTGTACAAATATTAAAAGTAAGATGCAGAAAGGTCATAAAGAGGAGAGGCAGAAATAATCTCAGGACCTCAGAATACATCATCTTGATTTAATTATGGTGGGATACTCAAAGCAATTGACTGGTCTGGAAATCTAAATTCTTTACTCTTGCTGCAATGCCATCAAGCCAAGGTAAAAGAAGGGGACAGACAAATGACTACAATTCTCCTGCATCCTTATAAGCTTTCTGGGTATGCTTTGCAAGTGGGGTCAATCAGAAGTCAGTTGTACTCATGCTCTAGTGAAACATTGGTGCTTGAAGTTCTGGGCTCTTGTTGTCCAGGTATGCCTTTGCAAACGCACATTGAGATACACAGAGAT
>JAAGAY010134129.1:0-17290 GCA_011801015.1 Ardeotis arabs | reverse complement strand
CCTCTGATAATCTTCATGGCCCTCCTCTGGACTCACTCCAACAGGCCCACATCCCTCTCTTGTTGGGGGCACCAGAACTGGATGCGGTACTCCAGGTGGGGTCTCACCAGGGCAGAGTAGAGGGGGAGAATCACCTCCCTCGACCTGCTGGCCACGCTCCTCTTGATGCAGCCCAGGATGCGGTTGGCCTTCTGGGCCGCAAGGGCGCATTTCTGGCTCATGTTGAGCTTCTCGTCCACCAGCACTCCCAAGTCCTTCTCCTCAGGGCTGCTCTCCATCCATTCTCTTCCCAGCCTGTATTTGTGCCTGGGATTGCCACAACCCAGGTGCAGGACCTTGCACTTGGCCTGGTTGAACTGCATGAGGTTGGCACGGGCCCACCTCTCCAGCCTGTCCGGGTCTCTCTGGATGGCATCCCTCCCTTGCAGTGTGTCGACAGCACCACACAGCTTGGTGTCATCAGCGAACTCTCTGAGGGTGCACTCTATCCCACTGTCCATGTCGCCAACAAAGATGTTGAACAGGGCCAGGCCCAACACGGACCCCTGAGGGACGCCACTCGTGACCGGTCTTCACTTGGACATCGAGCTGCTGACCACCACTCTCTGAGTGCGCCCATCCAGCCAACTCCTTATCCACTGAGTGGTCCGTCCATCACACCCATGCCCCTCTAGTTTAGGGAGAAGGATGTCACGTGGGACAGTGTCAAAAGCTTTGCACAAGGGGTAAGGACCTAGCCTAGGACAAGAGGTAATGGCTTTAAACTGAAAGAGGCTAAGTTTAGTTTAGACAAAGAACTGCTTCACTGTGAGGGTGTTGAGGTACTGGGACAGGTTGCCCAGAGAAGTTGTGGATGCCCCATCCCTGGAAGCGTTCAAGGTGAGGCTGGATGGGGCTTTGAGCAACCTGGTCTAGTAGAAAGCATCCCTGCCCAGCACACAGGTGTTTGAAGTAGATGATCTTTAACATTGCTTCCGATCTAAACCATTCTATCATTCTGTAATGTGATTCTACGGTTCTGTGATTCAGGGGTTTCAGTGCCTAAAGGTGCAACTAGCTCATCTGCGAAGTCCATACCATAAAAACTTTGAGTATTTTGTTATTAATAAATCAGTATCACAAGGTCTGTGCACAGGACAGGACAGTAATTTTACACTGACCTTTTGATCCATTAGTGTTTGCAAAGCAGATAGCAAATGTTAGTTGTGCCATATGGGCAAGCTGTTTCCTATTTGTTCCCTAATCTGAAGCTTTGCATATGCATGGCAAGACTTGTGTGTACTACGCATAGTGTTCTAATCTGTCCCAAGCTTCATCCTTCTTGGAACTTTTCTCACAGTAGCCTACACAGTGGGAAGCCAGCTGGAAGCAGCCAGAATTCCGTTTGACCTTCCAGCCCCTTACAGATTTCCCATGACTTTTCTGTTACACTAAAGTTTTCTTCCTTTACACAAACCAGCATCACTTTTGTACAATTGTCAACGATACAGCACCAGAACATGGATCACAGATAGTCATTAATAAAGAGCTGACAAAAATATATTCAGTATCTCATCTTCAGGATAAGATAACCTCACATAGTCAGATACCTTTAAAAACCTCCAATAGCAGCTGAAATAATTTAAAAATTCTGATACCTGCTTTTATAATAACATTTATCAAATAACTTTCCTTATTTCTTACAACAGTCAGAAATAGCATAGAGAGGTGAAGAGAAACTAGATGTAGCTCAGGACTGTGGTAGTTTTTTAATAAAGCAAAATCTAAAGCTCAAGAAGAATTCAGTCCCCAACTACAGGCATTAAGATTCAATTTCGATGAACACAACTCTTTACTAATAAAGTGTTGTGTGAAAGGAGTGCATTTCACACATGGAATACCCTAATTTACCTCAGTTATATAACAGCAATACTATTTTGAGTTTCATTCATTCAGACTAAGAGCGATATTCTATTCTCAAAAACTAGGAAGACTGATCTTGCAAATAAAAAACCAAACACAAACATCTCCAATAAATAGTTAGCTTTTTGCTTTATTTTATCCTTTTACTAGGTTAAAAATACAAACAGAGTATGGAGTACAGGGATTGTGTAACATAAGCTTATTTCTAGTTTTTCAGGCAATTGTCACACATTTTTGGTGAACTGCTTCCTTCTTTCTAGGATTAGATCCCTCCAACAGTATTCGCTTCTGTCTACTCAGATTACTCATACCCCCAAATAATTGCAGGGATTTATATTATCAGCTGCTGCTTCTCACCTCAAGAGGGACCATTTTCTAGAAACTGAGTGTTGCTTTAGCCAAGTACTTACTGTTTACTACCTAGTTGAGTGGCAATTTGAAAGTGAAAGAGAAGGAAACTTGAATTTGCGTTCCTTCCCACCATCATGCCAAGTAGAGTATTTACAGTCCCTCAAATTTCTTACAGGTTGATAGTTTCACTGGTTTTCAGGAATAAAAATTGGCATTCCCTACTATTTGGTGGGCAGCAGAATCAGGTGGATACCACCTTACCCATAAAGATACCAGTTCAGCTGTAGTTTGATCTTGCCTTAGCATTACCCAGAAGACTGATAACTAAGGGGTGCTGCAAAAGAAGGCATCCAGAGAGCAGAACTCCTAGTCTTATTGCCAAAAGTATAGAGAAATATATTTAAAAGAGCACATATCTCTGAAGGCACAAGATAATAGTTTCGGTTCATTATTTCACTGTCTCTGCTCATTTATTGAATGAATAAGTGTCTCAATAGCCTTCAATATAATCCTTGTAATATTAAAAAAGCAACACATAAACTGCAGTAATTTTAACAACTGGCACATCTAGATTAGTGAAAAGACAACTCACCATAAGGTACATCTCACAGTAGCTGGACACCACAAAGCCAAGCATTTTCCTTAGCAGCCACTCTTCAACAACAATTTTCCTTGCCTTGAAAATGGTTGAGCCACAGCTGACTTCCAACACCGTGAATTTCACACGCAGAAAGTCTGAAGATCCACACCAGGTCTTCAACCTTGGATTCAGAGTTTAATAACTTAATTTAACTTTCCTCAGTGCCCTCAAAAAGACTTCTATGTAATTTTCCCAGTATTTAATACAGTGAAAAACCAAGTTTCTGTTCAAACTCGGAAGTGCTCTCACAGACAAGACATATCCTCCCCTATAGGCCTTATAGTTTCTCTAAACTAAATACAGGATGTACACCTACTCAGAAATGCCTCTCTATACGACCTTATCACTATCACAAATATTATTACTATTCCTGCAGCCTACTGGAACATTATTTTTAATAACAAGAATAGAAATAAATAAATTAACAAATAACAAACTTTCTCATCTTTCCTCAACACTCCTATCTTCTACAGAGACTCAGAGCTTTGCTTACTCCCAAAATCCTTCATTAGTGCCTACTCACAGCTGGGACCCATCTGTAATTGGACCTGGCAGCTCTCCAGGTGCAAGGAGCTCACTAATTGTTTAATTATTTTGGGGTGTGGTTAACTCTTCCAAGGTCAGGGATGTTTGTATCCTCCTCTCTCAAAGCTTTATAGCAAATTCTCTTGTGGTACTGCCAGCCTGGAAAATTTCTGTGCAACAATTTCACAGTATAATTGTAGAAACTTAAACCACAAAGTATTAAGCACCAACTATTTTGCAGAGTATAAGAGGGCAAAAAAGTCCCCAATGTTATGATATTAAATGTGTTGAAGATTAAAAATAATCTATAAAATAATCTATATCAAAGTGTTCCAGAAATTCAGGCATAGTTTAAAATCCAAAACAAGCAAATAATAAAAATCCTTATGAAACAATATGTACATACTATATATGGAAAGTATTTCAAATGATGGAAATGATTCCAGAGAACAAGGTCAACTTTCCAAAGATACCATAAAATTACTAATTGCAGATTATTTACATTAAATATGTTGCTATGTTAATATTTATTTTGCTTTGCTTTGGCTGTTGGGCAACAGCTTCTTTGCAACCTGTCTTATACGGCACAACTTCACAGATTTCAGAAGAGCTATTTTGTTTTGCCCTGTTCTAAATGTGAGCAGAATCATGCTCTTTTCTTCCACTCAGTTTTCCATGTATCTTTTGCTCTTTTCTACTTCTCATACCATTAGATCAGACACCTATTCTCACTCACAAAAAAGAAAAACATCTGTTCAGTGGTTGGTTTTCTCACTGGCAATTTAGTAAGTGCAGTATCTGAATCTTTCTTGATATAAGAAAGGGAAAGGTTATTTTCTATGCAGTTTTCTTTTGGATATTTTCTCTATTCTTTGCTGAATTTTCAATACTCCATTATTAATGCAATACTTACATTAAGTTTTGACACTAGGCCAAGCTAAATTGTGTGCCCTTATTGTATTATTTATTTATTTATTTTTTTTATTGTGTTGGCTAATGCCCAGGGAGGTGGTGGAGTCGCGATCCCTGGCAGTGTTCAAGAGGCGGCTTGATGAGGAGCTACAAGATATGGTTTAGTAGCTGTGGCAGCAATGGTAGTGGGAAGACGGTTGGACTAGATGATCTTATAGGTCCCATCCAACCATGTGATTCTATGATTCTATGATTCATTAATGGTTAATTGCCTCAGTATTAGCTTTAGTATTATTGTTTATGTACAACCTAGTTCCAGTAGAACAAGTAAAATAAAAGCCCTAGACGCCTGCTCGTAGGCATAGTGAAATAACTGAAAACTAAGGCTGTGGGGAATGTGGAGCTCAAGGGAAGTCTTGGCTGCAGTCATCATGAAATGGTGGAGTTCAAGATCCTTAGGGCAGCGAGAAGGGCACACAGCAAGCTCACTGCCCTGGACGTCAGGAGAGCAGACTTTGGCCTCTTCAGGGATCTGCTTGCTAGAGTACTATGGGATAAAGCCCTGGAGGGAAGAGAGGCCCAAGAAAACTGGTTAATATTCAAGGATCACCTCCTCCAAGTCAGGAGCAATGCATCCCAACAAAGAAGGATGTGAATGTTGGAGTGAGTCCAGAGGAGGGCCACGAAGATGATCAAAGGGCTGGAGCACCTTTCCTGTGAATACAGGCTGAGAGAGTTGCGGTTGCTCAGCCTGGAGAAGAGAAGGCTCCAAGGAGACCACCTTGCAGCCTCTCAGTACTTAAAGGGGGCTTATAAGACAGCAACAAACTTTTTACCAGGGCCTCTTGCAATAGGACAAGGGGTAAACTAAAATAAGGTAGATTTAGATTAGATATAAAGAATAAATGTTTGACAACGAGGGTGGTGAAACACTGGAATATGTTACCTGGAGAAGTGGTAGATGCCCCATCCCTGGAAACATTCAAGGCCAGGTTGGATGAGGCTCTGAGCAACTTGATCTGGTTGGAGATGTCCCTGCTCCTTGCAGGAGGGTTGGACTAGGTGACCTTCAAAGGTTCCTTCCAACCCAAACTCTTCTATGATTCTGTGATGATATTAAAACATTTAATCTGTTCTATCATTCGTCATTATCCCCCAGTTTGCCTGGAATATAACAAATAAGGCTGCTGCTTCTTGCATTGATTTTTTTTTTCTAACTGCAACTTCTTTCCTCCTGTTGTGTATGGCAAAACCAGGTGCTGCACCTGATCTAACTGATATGAGGCTAGTAGTTCTCGATTCTCTTCAAGGTACATTTAGATCGTTCTCTTCGCTTAGGTTAATGTGCTACGTCTACATTGTCACTATTTTCCTGAGCTCCACCATCAATAGTGTTAGCTCTGCAGCTTCACATGAATGTGAATTTGCTCACTAAGGAGACCTTCCTTGTTCTTGTCAAGCACATTTATTACCTTCTGGCATACTGTTTCAGCGAATGTAGCCTGCAATGACAGGGACCATTAGGTCTATACTTAAACTTTGATGACATAAAAGTATGAAAACTTCAACAGATTAATCTTTTCACTGTATTGAGAAAGACTATAGGAACAAAAAAAAGAAATGGCTGAATTATTATCAATGAAGTCTAGACTTCACACTCAGGAATCTTGAATTTCTGCATTGTTTTAAGGAAATCTGAAGTAATCCACTGGAACTACATCATCTTTGGATCATGTGATAGGATTCATCTTGGAACTGGCTGTTCTTCAGAAGACTGTGGGAATAATTTCAGCCAGCTGTCTGCAGCAGCAGTTCTGCCTCTTGCGGGAAAAAAATATTTCCTTTTTTCTCTTTCCCCTCAGGGAATCCTAAGAATTTCCCTGGATGTTTACAACAGATGCTATAAATATTAACAACTCTTATATCAACAGAAAGAAAAAGAAGAGTACAAATATACATGAGTACCTACACTACTGCAAACTAAAATCACTCAAGTATTCTCTTTCATAGAAAACCTTTATGAAAATATCCTACAATTCACTTTGCTGAAATTCTTATTTATGGAAAGAAACAAAAAAGATGTTTTAAGGTCTTATTTAGCTGTTCCTAAAAATTTTAGATTTAATTTTTGAAAAAACCTGAAGAGTCCTGGAATTATCTTCTAGATGAACTTGAATGCTACTGTCTCTCTCAGAAATTAATGCTCCTTCATACAACTGTAAAAGATATAAATGGCCACACCATATATGTGACTTACATCTAAGTTATGGTCCCTAAAGTATTGTCTCTATATGACTGCGTTTCTGATTATGTGAGAAAATTTAATACAGTTATCTGACTAATGTCACAGGCATTACCTGTCACACTTGATTAAAAGTGAATATAAAGGAGTTTGGTGGCATTGAGGAGCTAGAGGAAGCATATAACTAGGTAATAAAGTGCTCATTTTGTATTTTTTAGCTCATTCCCATTGTATTTTTCTCCCCCATAATACTCTTTTCTTCCTGTGAGGAAAAAGAAAAGATGTAGGCTGTGCAGTAAATCCTGCTAAAACAGAATTGTTTGTGAGAGCACCTTTATGACTGAGCTGTGTCTTAGACCCTTTTGGTCTCTCCTGGGTGTACTTCATAGGTGGTTGCATCAGTTTCTAGATGAAACTCTGTAGTTCAACGTCTCGAATGTGACATATGGGGCTGTTCAGTCTGGAGAAGGGAAGGCTCTGAGGAGACCTTACAGCTGTCTTTCAGTACCTAAAGAGGGCTTATAGGAAAGACGGGGAGAAACTCTTCAGCAGGGCCTGTTGTGATCGGGCGAGGGGTAACGGTTTTAAAGTACAAGGAGATAGATTCAGATTAGATATTAGAAAAAAAGTTTTAAAATGAGGGTGGTGGAACACTGGAACAGGTTGCCCAGAGAGGTGGTGGATGCCCCATCCCTCGAAACATTCAAGGCCAGGTTGGACGGGGCTCTGAGCAACCTGATCTGGTTGGAGATGTCCCTGCTCCTTGCAAGGGGGTTGGACTAGATGACCTTTAAAGGTCCTATCCAACCCAAACTATTCTATGTACAATCTATGTACAATCAGAAGTGTAGCCCCTTTTTGTGTTGATCCACATTCACAGGGTATTTATACCTATCCACCATCTGTGTTAAGAAGGTTGTGATCAGGCTGTTGATTAAAATCACTCACAAGAGTCCTCTTTTAAATTATCTCCAGGGCCTCAAGACAGTCCTTTCTGTGCAGGTTTGTTCCCTTCCCTCAGTCTCTCCCAAAGTGTCTTTCCAAGATCCCCACTTGTTCAATACTTCCTTTTCTATCCACATTGTAAAAAATAAACCTTCTTGATGGCAGAGTGCCTTCTCTGTGTGACATTTCCAGTTTGTGGTCAACCAGTGATAACCTATAACCCGATCACTCTTCCCCTTTCCAGAGACTAGTATAATTTAAGTTTGCTTCCCTCCAGTATTTAGGCTGTCATCTTTGGGAAGGGTGAATCTTGTAAACCTGGAGAAAGCAAAGGCTTGTCTACCCTTCCCAACTGATGGCACAGCCATTGTAACTTTGGTTCTTCAGAAGCTGTTGATCTCTTTTTGCTGTGTATCTGTTTCCACTGCCTTTCTCTGGATGTTTGTTTTCCATTAGCTGCTGCCTTTGACTCACCTTCTGACAGCCATACTCCTTCATAGCAAATAGATAAATGGATGGGGGACATGACGCTTATAAAAATGAGATCTGTAACTACTGCATTCTTCCAGCTCCTACAAATTGTTTCAATAATTACAACTCAAGGCTTCTCTGTTTTTTAATTTCTTTTACATGGCAATGTATACAATTATGTACTTCATTTTTGTGGCTCTATCACTTGATGATCCTTCTGCTGCCTTTATTTGTCAAATTCTTCATAATATTTCTCTGCACAGAGTTGGAAATGTCTTTTTGTTTCCTGCAAGTGCCTGAGGTTTCTGCAGTACTGTTTGTTATTCTACTCACTTCACTTGTTCTTTCAGGCTGTTATATTTAAGACTGATGAGGCATTCATTCTCAGTCAAGAAGCTTTTTAAAAGTACACTGAGTTGTATAGATAAATTAATTACTACAATTAAATGCTTTTGTATGTTTAGGAATGATTGTTGACTTTCCGCCCTAAGCACATTGTCTTTAATCAAAGACTGCAGAGGTGAAAATAATCAATTACTTGCTGCCTACTTCTAAAAATATCTTCATTTCTCAGCCGGGATAGCTGACGGAGTACAAGGTAATTTACTGTGCACACATTAGGTAAGTAGAGAAGAGCCGCAAACTCACAACGGAAGAAGAGGTCTATGGTAATTTCAGATAATTTTTCCTCAAATATAAAAAAGAGCTCACAAAGTAAGAAATTAATAGAATTAAAGTTTGTTTACGCTCCTAGATTGCTAGCTGCTTTAATGTGTAGCAAGCACGGCTATGTCCCTGAATGTGACTACCATCACAACTCACAAGGCATGTCTCTCTGTAGCAGGCTTTAAATACAATTAGAATATCAGGCTATTTTAATAATAGCCTGAAAGGTAGATTATCTTAGGAGTTACTCTGTGCTGCTGTTGCTAGGTTGTCCGAAACTAGCGTGGGAATTTCTTCTCTAAACTGCAGTGTGGACATGTCTTCAGTATGGAAAATAATATCTGAAAAGAACGTGAAAGTCTTTTTAATATAAATTTAACATGTAAATCACCCACTAAGTGAAGAACATACATAGATAATTAACAGCAGTTCTAATGATACTGCTGGTGCCATTTTACGTAAGAGCATTTTCCCTGTAACCAAACTTTTTTTAAAGGGTCAGTAATTTTATACAGGAGTGAATGTAAGATTTTAATACAGATGTATTTAACAAAAACAAAATCAACAAATCAGGGATGAAATAGAGGACACTTGCTAAGTAATATTACAGGTGTAAATTCAATGATAAGATACAATGTGATGATACATTATCTATTTCTGGACTAAAGATGCACCTGTACCTTCTCAGTGCAAAAAGAAGATACAACAACTTCTAACTAAGCTGACAACTCTTACTGCTACCTACCTTTTTTTTTCCTTTTTTTTTTTTTTCTTTGTAAGAATTGCTTGGCAGTATAATACAACCCTGTTATGTGACATTGCGCTAGGGATATGTAGTTAATGTATGTCAGCTTTGCCTAGCAGATAAAACCCCATCTCAGGATACATGACAAAAACTGTAGAGGAAGGCTACTGAAGGGAGCCGATACGGTGATATAGTACCCTTGGAAGGGGAGTCCTAGCAGCATGTTGCAAAGACTGATGACTGAAGTCATGAATATTCACTTTGGTCCCAGGACTACTGTTTCTGAAGAGAATGTTAGGAAAGAAGATAGATGGAGAGAGATGAAAGTGAAAAGAAGGACAGGAAAAGCTGGAACTACAGAGTAGAAAAAGGGCACTTCTGCATGGCCCACTGTCCTTGGCAAGTTGGAGAAGGAGCTGACTCTTAGTAACCCAGCTTTTTGGCGCTGTGCAGGGCAGGAGTATGAGTTTGGTGTCTGCAGGATAGTTTTACTTGAGAGCCCACACACAAGACAACTATCCTGCCTTCTGCCCAGACCACAGCTGTGCAGTGATGAGGAGATTTCTGCACAGTGGGTCACTGCCTGCAGTCTTAGTTGCAAGACGTACCGGTGAAACTCTCAACGTGCTTCCTCAGTTATGTGTGATAATACACTCCATCTGCTCATAGAATAGGACACAGACTGATGTGCTCATCTGCTTGCAAAGTTTGTACTAACAGCTTGAGGCTTGTTAGATTTGAACCAAACAGTAGGAGGGGCAATTAGTGTGTTCAAATCTAGGTTTGCTCCAACGTGAGTGTCTGACATTCATTGTCCTTAATTCTGACCTGAACTGTTATAGTCTAACAGCAATTCAAGGAAATATTTTCTTTTCTTTTCTTTTTTTTTTTAAAAAAAAAAAAATCAGTAAGATTAACTAGAGTAACTTATTTCAACAGATACCAAATGTTTGTTTTTGTACTTAGGAAACATTCTGCAGTGGCAGACTGTATTGGTGACATGAAGCTTAAACACACAATCACTAGATAAAATTCTTACCTAAATTTCACTGGCACAAATACAGAGAGTTCATGATTCTACTAAATTGTTTCACTGTTCATTAGATTTTTACTGAACTTGTCACCTACAAGCCAAAATAATACTTGATATTATCAAGTCTCATCTGTCTTTTGAGCCAAACACACTCAGATAACTCCTGCTTCTAAGAAACTGGAAAAATATCTTCTCAGTTTTGTGTAAATCTAGTTAAAGGACGTATGTAACAGTTGTGTGCTAATTACTAGTTACAGCTTAATGATAGTAGTACTTTAGAAGAACAAATGTGTTTACTAAATCTAATAAAAAGCAGTTCTGAACTGAAGAGGTACTCCTCTAGGTACTCAAACAAATCTTCTGGACACGTGGTGAATCCCAGGCAGACTGTAGAAAAGGAGGATTAGATGAGGCTCCTACATAGAAAGCTTTTCCCCTACAGTGGAGCCAGGCTGCTGGTGGAGTGAAGTCATATACTTGCGAAACTCAGTTTAGGTAATTTAGGCACGTGGAAATCAGATTTTTACTTTTCTCTAAGAGTTTAAAGCACTTTTAAAATTTGTGATCTGAATGAGCCTTGATTAATCAAGAGAAAGGCAAGGTACATTACTTCTCAAGTTTGTCTTTGTCTTCATTGAGCAGATCATTAATTAGTTTATCTGAGATTTATTTCATTTGTCGAAGGCTGTCTTCACATACTAAGAGCATTCACTGTGACCTGTGGTTAATCCAAGCCTACAGTTTAAAAGCCTGATTCTCACCTTTCTGTTTTGTCATCCTGTGAAGAGTTACTTGAACAGGTTGATTTAAAACAGTTGTGTGCAATCAACTTTAATACACAAAGTATAGATTTTCTGGCAGTGACACTGGCAGTGTGGCTATTATACACTGAAGACTGGAAGTAGCCAACAGTGGGATAGGGCTGGTTGTTCAGGATGGCTGGATCTAGCACTAATAACCAATAAAAATTACATAGCTTTGGAAATGCTTTAAGATTTCTACTCCTACTGTAAAGCAGACTGGAAAAAGGGTCCCATAGAAGTAAGACATGTTAGATCTCATACTGGTATTGCAAACTGTATGGGTACTAGATAATTGGCTTCATACAATAAAATAATAATTTATTCTCAATAATTACAGCCATGACTCTGTAATGTGCCAAGCATGTGATAGTTCCCCTGATGCTTTGGGTACCATTGTCCACAAAGTAGTAGCTCTTTATAATGCATACTGTATCTTGTCTTCATTAACTGCTGGTAGGTGCTCTTGGGTAAAGTTCTTGCGGTGTCGTTATAATGTAGAGCTTTTTATAGTTGTTAAAGTAAATTGTATTGAATAATAGATGATTTTATATACAGTTTCTTCATGCTGGTAAAAGGAAAAAGAGAGTTTGGCTATTTTTCATTGCTTTAGGAGGATGTTATTCAGTAGATTCAATTTTTTTTTTTTTTTCTTTTCCTGATTCAGGGAAAACCAGCCTCACATGTCACAAGTAGCGGATAGAACATTTTTTGTTTCCCTTTAAACATATTTCACCAGAAACGGACCTTTACCTTCTATTTTCAAGTCAGTTATTCCTAAGTTCATACATTTAGGCACCCACAGTTTGTTTTACCATCTTTATGAATTTAAAACACAAACCCAACCTCCCCTTGCTCCTCCAAACCGCCTTAAAAAAGTAACAAGGCCAGACCCCCAGCAGGTGGCAGCCAACTCTAAAATATGTCAAAATTAGCCAACTTCAGTGTATTAATAAAAATACTTCAAGCACAGATGATGCAGAAATAAGCAAGTAGTGCTTTAAGAAGCAATTTCACACGCTTATTGTCCTACCTTTAGGTTTTGAATCTTATAACCTTTAGAATTTCTTCATAAAAGAGATGGCTGCTTTCCTTGGTTTTAGGTGACAAAATGGCACTTCTTTAATCTATGACAGTTTAATATAGTTGTGTTATCAAAATAGCTATTGACTCTTTTCTGAGGAAATAATAACTGGTATTTCCCCTGAAAAATGCTTACATTACAAGTTCAACTTATTATTGATCATGTAGATCAGATAAAAACATAAATACTGCTCACTTTTCCAAAAGAGCAGTAAAATAATCAACAAACATTATTTTAAATACATATATCTCCGAAAGTAATGTGTACATAAATACTTTTGAAAAAAATGTTCTAAAGCATGAGCAAGAATCCTTATAGACCTACAGAATGAATACTAGTAGCAGGTCCAGTTTAAGCGAAGATGCTTTTGCAGCGCATCGTATAATACAATGACTAATGTCTGTTCTGCTGTTAATTTATTTGTGTTACTATTAAAAAAAAAGTTTTTGTGGCATTATAGAACACAAAAATAAACTGATTATTCAGTTCTGTAGTTAGTACTACAAATTACAAGCATTATATTCTAAAAAAAAGACAATCTATGTTAAAATATACCCGTTTGGTTAATCCATTATTAAGAGTTAGCAAAATGTTCTTTCCTGGTGGCCAAGATATTGCCACTCTGTCATCAGAAGGGCTGGAATTTGCCCTCTTACGTGATGCTAATTGCCTACCAGCTAAAGGGCTGTTGTCATGGTCAAGAGAAGAGATGGCCAGTGGCTGGAGAGGACCATATTTTCCAGCCTACTCTAGAAATACTGCTTCTGAGTCTGGTCAAAAAGTAGCTTTCAACCTTCACTACTTCTTGTCCTTGTCCGTATTCCAACTTCAGCCTGTTAGGCAGGGCACTTCAGGACAGGCTGAGTCAAACGACAGCATATAATAAGGGCCAGTTATGCAAAAGCATGATTTGAGTATACTTGATGAGTGAAAAACCATATGCTTGAGCAGAGTCTGATCACAAAATTCTAATTGTTTTATTTAGGAGATTCATGGTTTGCCCTCGAGCTAGAGTGATGTTACTATATCAGGGTGTGAATGCCACTGTTTATCTAGCAAGGTGCATTGTATTTAGTGCCTGTTATCAGACTCCCTGCAGTGCTGAACTCAGAGTCTGCAGATTCCCTAGTGTATATTGATACCCAAATATTTGGGCTTTATTCCTGTTCTAGTTCTTCAGCAACATTATTATATAAAACAAAATTGAATCACTTCTAATTTTTCACAGTGGGGAGTTTCAAGAGCCAGCATGTCAATCTCAAGTTTGAGAGCAGAATTAAATCTAGACATTAGATTTAATCTAATTCATTTAATTTAACCCAGAATTAAATCTCTAAGTGGACCAAAGGAAAGAGCTGAAAGACTTTTATGGCTGAGGATCTCCAGCTTGGTTAGTGCCAATGACTACCAGCTTTGAGGCACTGCAACCTATGTATGTTGTAAAGAAGAACGGCAACTCAGACTGTCCGTGGGCAGTGCATTCTGAACAATCAGAATTTGTGTTTTGAAAGAAAATTTGGTTTAGATTTTTGTCTTTTAGAATGCAATGATTTCACAAAGACTTAAAAATTATTTGGTCCCTGCAGTTTTGCTGAATCTTTGCACTTGCACCACTAACTTAGGTATCTTACATGTTCTGCAACATGTTTGCTTTATAATGACATCTGAATGGAAAATCTTCCCACATTTTCCTACAATTCTTAAGACATATATATCTGACTTCTTTGGAAGATGCTTTTGGAGATGAGGCTTATCTCAGACAGGAAGGTATGCCACAGCAGTTACAATCTCCTTCACTCAATTTGCCCTGCTTTTGCTTACTCCTACTTAAAATGTCACAAGATCTTAAGGCAACACAGTAAGAACAACACATAAGAGTAAAGGACAATGAATCTGAACTCTGTCCTCTCCTGATAAGGCACCAGGCTTTCTTACATGAATGCTTAAAGATTACCCAAATGACTTAAAAATTTAAAATCTGAAAAAAATAAGTGTGAAATTTGTGTTAGCAATTAAACATGATTTAATATGCAATGTTTTAACTGTTACTCTCTTGCTTATTTGGCAAGAACCTGTTAAAAATTCCCCCTCTTTTTTTTTCCTTTCGTAATAGTTGACACTACAGCATTAGACAATAGTTCCTGACCAGATTACCAAAACTAGGGAGCTGTGAAAATAGAAGAAGCTAGCTGCACCTTTAAAACAATATCATTTTAAAATCTTTTCATGTTCTTGAAATGGTTTGAGATCCTACCATTTCTCGGCATTACATCTCACCTTTAAAACTGAGAAATATAAAAATATTTTGGTGCTCTTCGACTAGTTGAAATTATTAAAAGTCCCATGAGCTTTATTAATGAGCTTACCTTTCTATACCTATGAAGATTCACAGTGTGCAGCTTTTCTGTAATACGGCTGAATCAGGTTGTTTTTTCCTTAGAATAAAAAGCTAGTTATTTTTCTGTAATTTAGGCATTCAAACTCTCCAAGTCAGTTTCCTCATTTGGAATTGCTGTATGAAATGATATAAATGGGACGGCCATTTGTTTAAGTTTTTGAAATCTTGGAAGTGTTTTGACATATAAAGCGTTGCATTACAATTAGATGTTGATTTTTCAAATGTTATCTTGTTTTTTGTTTGGTTTCCTGTAAGAAAAGAAAATCCTCACTATTGCAGATACTACTTTTTGTTAACTATTGCCTTTTAAAACAATGATCACTGTAAATACATGAATGAACTTTCTAAATTGTTGAGAGGTCACAACCTCTAGGGAGTCAATTGAACTCTTTGTCTTTGGAGAGAAAAAGATTCACAGGAACCGATCTGGTTATATTTGAATATTAATCACATGAGAGATGACAAATAAAGAGTGTGAAGCCAAACTGTGCGTGGGAGATAGAGGGACATGACAGGGTATTAGTATGATAGCAAGAGAATCTAACAACTGAAATGTCAGAACTTCCAAGGAATTTCATAAGGAAAGTCTGTATGATTGTTGAAACTACAAACTGAGTTGTAAAGTGGATATTTAATTATCTGATTTTAAAATATCTTTACAGAAGCATAGGAAGTTTTCTTATGTACTTCAAAAAAATTTAAAAGCTGCACTCATCTAAGAGAAATAACAAATGAGGAATGCATTTCAATGGAGTTTCTTTGCCTATATATTTTCATTAATTCAACATTGAATCATTCCTGTGATTCCAGATTTCTTAAAGTTAACAGTTAGGTTGCTACATCTGAAGTCCATCAGAGGTTCTGAGGTCTGGGAGCAGGCACTTGCATTAAAGACAATTTTTTTTCTTTTTTCAAATATAATAACTATATACAAATAGAATTCCTCTAAATAGACCTGAATTAGGAACTACTTTGTCATATCATTGCGAAGATATTGGGAAAAAAATTAAAATTTTGAAGAAACTGATTTATTTTTTATTTAGTTTGCTTTCGACAAGCCCATACATGCATAGCTATGTATGATATATCTCTCTGCCTCAGTACATAGATATTCTTGTGCAAATACTATAACATTGAACAGATTGTAACAATATAAATTAATTTATTCTTTCCAATTGTGTGAGTTCATTGTGTTATTCAGTCTAATTTTCTCTTTTTACCCTTCTTTTTTTGCTTTTTTACCCAGAAAGCTTCTATGTGACTTCCAGTTCTCAAATTGAAGCACATCATTGACAATTCTTCATGCTTTGGAGCTGATCCTATTTCCCTATTATACCATTCATATAGGCAAAGAAAAACTTTATTAAAGTAAAAAAGAATTAAAAAATGAAATGATGTTCAGGTGAAAAACAGTACAAAGTTGTAAAATTGAAGGCAGAAGATTATAACTCTAAGGATTAGTGCTTCTGCTTGAATAAAATTGAAATATATAAATATAATGAATAAATACTTCATTAAAACATATTTCTCATTCTGTGGGTAAAATACAATATCACACTGAAACTAATAGGAAGTTTTCTAATTCTATGCTATGTCACAGTGTGCTTTCAGATTTTTTGAAAAATATGTAATTGATATCAATAGGCGTGTTCCTTAAAATACTCATCATGGTATTGGTGTTTCCAAATTAAAAAACATACACTTGGAAAAGGCAATACAGAGGTGGGAATAGGAGGCTCAGCGTGGCAACAAGCCTGGCTACTTTTTAAGGTGGCAGTGCAGACTTAAGTGGCTGTCAGGAGTTTCTCTGTAATTCAGACCTTGCATTTTCAGAGTATAGATGTTTTTAAATCCACCGAAAGAAAGCTATGCTCCAAGAAACCTGCCTGCAGAGTTGCAGTCTCTGGAGCTAAATCTGTTTGGCTGGTGCAACTTCTCATTTTTTCAAGAGGTAGCAAAGTTTTTATAAAATACTGCATTCACTTCTGTGTTTTTCCAATTAAGAAATAATCCTGAATCAGTTATATGTACTGAATTTAATCACAGATAAAGTGATTCGTAGCTCAGATTAGGTAACTCTCATCTCTTAATTTCTCTCTTATTTCTAGCAGGGCCCAAAATAGCTCTTCTGGTTCCCAGTTGTGCTATGCTGATAATCACCAATTACCTGGCATCGTTTTTTTAAGGACTCATCTGAATCACCCAGTACAGAGAATAGTGAACTAGAATCATAGAATAGATAGAGTTGGAAGGGACCTTCAAAGGTCATGTAGTGCAACCCCCCTGCAAGGAGCAGGGACATCCCTGACTAGATCAGGTTGCTCACAGCCTCATCCAACCTGGCCTTGAATGTTTCCAGGGATGGGGGCTTCCATCACCTCTCTGGGCAACCTGTTCCAGTGTTCTACAACTCTCATCGTAAAAATTTTTTTCCTAATATACAATCTAAATCTACCTCCCTCTGGTCCTATCACAACAGGCCCTACTGAACAGCCTCTCCCCATCTTTCTTGTAGGCCCCCTTGAGGTACTGGAAGACCGCTATCAGGTCTCCCCGGAGCCTCCTCTTCTCCAGGC